>JAVQJG010243262.1:0-41758 GCA_036024015.1 Craterocephalus amniculus | reverse complement strand
ATCTCAGCCCAGGAGCGTAAAAATTCAAAAAGGCACTGGGACGGAATGAATACTACGGTATTTACACAGACATTTTAAAAAATAGCTGATTTTTAACTGATTTAGTATCGCAAACGCACGCACAATACTGTTCCATGTATGCCGTTTGACATACATGGAACAGTGTTTGGCGTTTGAAACAAATATCTCAGGGAAGGATCCAAATCTCCAAAAAGTACTGTAAGTGTCCAGTACACTTCAGTTTACATCATAATTAAGGCCCCACTTGCAAAAAAGTGGACTTTTCCTTTAAGGCTCTAAGATTAAAGGGTGTTTTCAAAAGAGATTTAAAAGAAAACACTGAATCTTGACCCCAAATGTGTCACCTCTAGCCATGATCTGTGGCTCTGGAACTAGTAAAAGATATCTGCTGGAGGATCCCAGACGTTTATGATACGAAAGGTCAGATAAATAAAAGCTGAAAGTCCACAAAGTTCTAAGAATGCATTCTTAAACAGCAGTAAATAGAAAGAGGCTAAAACAAAGTAATATTCTTTCATGTGAAAAAACCTGTCTCAGTAGTTGAGATATTAGAAGATAAAAGTGTGTACAATTGTCTCGCGTCTTTGAAAAATTGATATTAGACGATTTTGAGATATTGCTCAGATCATGAAAAAACACCTGTACGAGTTTTGTGCGGCACTGCTGGAAACTCAAAGCACTGTTAAACCTAATGGCAAAGTTCTTTTACATGTACATGTTTTCAGAGTAATACAGCAAGTGGTAGTGTTTGTTCAGTTATTTTCTGGGGACTGATTACAAGGATTTAGTTTTGCTTTAGTTGAGTAAGAAAAGTATCTCTATTTTTTTAACGTAATGAAGGTGCAGTAGTTTTATGTTAAATCAGCATATTGGGGTCTATTAGGCTCTAATAAGTAAAAACAACTGTTTCCATCAACATAAAATTGAAAAGAAATATGGATTATACAAACCAAGGCCCACACAGTATGTAAAAATAAAAGTGGTCCTAAAACTTGTCCCTGTCGGACACCATTTTTTTAATAGCACCATTTATAAATACCTGTGGTTTTACTTCTGATTGCAGCATTTTCCAATGTTATTTTATGCAGTGTTTTCAGATCCCAGGGTTGAAAAGCTTTTAGATTGAGTTTGTGTGGGTTTTGTTATTATAGCCCAAAGTTAGTAGGCCTATTTAAACTCTATGTGGGTTTACATCTCTGCTTCTACTCTGTGTCTATGTTTAAACACCTTCATATGTATATGTTTTATTTATTATTATTTTCTCATTTAGTTGCTCCTTAATCCTGCTGTCATCTGCTGCCTTAACATGAAAAACGTACTGATTTGGCTTACAGAAAAAGGCTGTATGAGGATTGACTTAAGGATATTGAACTGACTGTCTGAAGGTTAAGATGTTTTGATAATGTTTAACCACATTACCTTAGTTAGACATGTTAACATGCTAACAAGAAGCCAGCCTAGTGGCACTTGATAGGTAATGTTAAAAAAACTGTGTTAAGTACTGGCAAATGATATAAAAACTGATTCTAAATTATGATGCCAATTTATGCAAATTCCTTACCTTTCATATTTTCTGTCAAGTCTCAGAAGAATAAAGTTTTACTTCAGTCTGTGGTCATTAAAAATACAGCAATATCAGAAACCATTCAAGCCATGGTAACAATGGTCAGAAAAGCAGCAGCAGCAAAAGAATTGGGTTTTCATTAAAGCATTTCTGCACTACCTGATTTTTTAACATGTTCTGTGGTCTTCGTCTTTGCTGCAAAGTAACAATACATGCAATATATCTTGGAAGTGGTATGCCTTAACTCAAAATGCTGTATTGTTTTACTTTGAGATTGAGATAAACATAAAACTATTTTATGTTTAGAAAATCCGAGATTCTTTGGCGTTTTATCCAGTTAGAGAATGCAAGGTTGCAGCATTGATTTACCATCAAATACATCACAACAGCAAAACATAATGTAAAAGTAAGACATAGAGAATGAAATAAAATTCATAGGAAGCTATGGGTTAATGTTGTATGTGCATATTGGATGCAAACCTCCATATTCCACTATTGGCAGTTCCTGTCCCTACAGCTTTATGCTGTGTTAGGTTTGTACACCTTCTGCCTACTGTAAAGGTTGATACCCAGAGGTGTTCAGTACCAGCAAATTAAGAAGAAGCAAAGCAAATACCAACATAGGGTTTTGTCTACAGAGAAATAGATTTGCTCTTACTAATATTGGACATAATGGAGGGAAAATCCCTTGAGTGTATACGTTGTTATTTTACCATGTTTTGCCTAGTATCCCTCTAAATTGGTTGGCATCATTCCCAGCATTTTTAATGTGAAGCATGTTTTATTATAAACTGGTTGTTGGTCTTTCATAGGTTAATGGTCTAATGAGCACATTTACACCCACAGGCAACATAGAGCTTATAAGTCGCATAGCATGCAGGACTTTGGGCTATAGGAGAAACAGAGAACCCAAAGGAGATGTACACAGAAACAGGGAAAACATGCAAACTCACTTTAAGCCTGGAGTCTCGTTGCTGTTTGGGGACAATGTTCACCACTTAGTGCTTGTGCTGCTGTACTTTTTTTTTCCTTCTTTTTTTAAACCAAGCTTTCTCTTTAAACATTGCTTAACCGTTGAATTTTATTTGGAAATAAAGTAAAATATCAATATTTTAAAACAGAAATAATCAATTTTATGCAACGTGGGAGTGATGTATGGCTGCACATGGCCCAATGTGTCAGTCAGAAATGTGACTCCTCTGCTGCCATGTGGATTAGTACCCTGAGCAAACAGTGAATGCAGCTGTGTTTACGCACATCACTGCTTCCAGAAATAGTGAAGAATCTGAAAGGCATATACATTTGTCTTTCTTCCAAAAGGGCAAAAAACTTTATTAAAATGAAAAATATTTGTACATAATGAGCATATCTCACTTTTGACATCCACAGTGCCATGTTTGTCTCACATCTGTCTGTCAGAGTATGTAATAACAGTTTGCTACAGTATGCTATGGCAGTGCTCTGAAAATGAAAACATGAACCAGGTATATTCCACACATACTGTAAGCCAAGTAATAATTTGCTGAGGGACTGGATGCTCCAGTGGGTGTGTTGTTCCACAGTGTCTCATCAATTACATTCCCTGAGAGAAAAAGCCAGGCTGTTTTCTGCTTCTTCGGATGCTGGGGTTAATGGTGCTTTTCTCAAAAGCCTCTGCCACCAAGCAATTGGAGCAACTTAACAATCATAAGTGCGGCCTTTGTAGTGCTGGGAGCATGGGCTGAATACAGCTTTATTAACCAGAAAAAGCCGACTTGTGTTGATTGACCTCTTCTTCATTCCTTCATTCCGTCCCGTTTTGACATCTCCTACCAGCTTGGTTTTTGTTCTTCAGATAAAAGAAAATTGTTGCCAACCACCATAGAGAGACAGCGATGAGAAGAAAATCATGTTTGGGTACTTTTTAATGTGCATTTCAAAGCTGTTGAATGTTTATCTTGAATTAAAAAGGAAAAACCTGCTCATTGGTTTTGGCATTTGTAAGACACATTCTCTTTAAATACCAACTACAATAAATGATTTGAAATTATTTCAGTTGGAGGGATTTTAACACTGGCATGTTGCAGGGTTTGTCAGTGTCATCCCATTTCAGAGTTTTCTTCATAATTTAACACTATCCTTGCTCAGTATAGATTTATTTTAAAAAATACAAAGAAAACACAAGGTACAGAGAAGGTTTTTTTTGTCTATTTGGCTTTGATGCTGTGATTACATTAAAAGGTTGAGGTCTGTTTATATGCTGTGGGGGTATTGCTAGATTTTTCTTATTCAGTGGAGACAGGATTGTCAGTTTTCTTACATGTTGCACCTAGAGAATACAGCTTGGCATATCTGTCGGTGCTTCCATCTGTCAGTCATTTATTGCACGTCTTACACTTATGACCTTTCTTCTTACTGATACGTGACACAGATGCTGCGTTGTCTATTCTTCCCTCCTCTTCTTCTGACCACAGACAATTGAGCTTGGCACATGGCGTCGTATATGCAGATCAGACGGTAAAGTGAGCTGGCTCCGGCGTGTCAGCAAACAGAGGAGTCCAGCGCTTTGTCCTGCAGAGTCAGCCTCTCACAGCAGTCATTTTCACCATGATTTAAGGGGTTCTTGCACTCCCTGAAGGAAGAGTACCTTCCCCGAGTTGTTTACCACAAATCATCACAGGCAGCAGTCTGGAATGAATGATAGTGAGTATGTTAGAACTCTGATTGACAGATTATAAAAGCATCATCAAATATGATTTGATAAAATCAAATAAAACATGGAACTAAAAAATCAAATGAGTGTGATCCATCTTTATATTGGGAACATCTGAGCTAACCGTGTGGATTTGTTTCATATGTAGCGTGTTTACTCGCAGAGCCATGTGCTTTATCTGTCAGCCCTAAAAGTGAGTTTCTTATGAGTTGCAATATAAAAAGGCAAACACAGTTTTATTTGTAGCTTTATTTGGGATTATACAGACACGGCCACGCTTGCTGTTTCTATTCAACTAAGATATTTAGCATCTCCATAAAAATTCCAGGACATAAGAACAGCGGTAATAGAGTAGAACTGGTGTGATTTATTCATCACTTTCCCCTCCAGCACTGTATTTTCATGCTGTTAAAAATAAAATTTGTTTCTTTTTTGTGATTATTGTGGTAATTTTCGCTTCCTCTGCTGCAACTATGATGAAACTTTAAAGAAAATAACTTAAATGCAGATATTTCAGGCTTTTGGTGTGAGATTGCAGCAGTGCCAGTGATATTTAGTCAAAAGGCTGCTGATGCGCCACAAAGACTGCGGTGTTTGGAGCTGCGCTTCAGGACTTACAGATTCACAGTTTATCATGTCTAAAAGTGAGCGTGAGGCCAGTCTGCTGTCTGTAGCCCACTTGGCAGCCTGGTGGCTGTTGCTCATCTGTCCCCAAGCCAGTGTGAGCACATCACCGATCTGGACCAGGATTAAAGGACCTAATACTAACAGCTGTGCTGAGATTAGCCGTGTCAGTATTTACAGTTATTTTGTCAACCAGCACACCACACACACTGCTCAAATAAGGAACTGTGATATTTGAATTTCCTCATCCGTTTGTTTTAATTCCGAACTTACCATTACGTTCACTCAAAACAATCAATGCAGAATTTTTTTTGTGTTCATCAAGACGTGCAGAGAGATGCAAGTTGCACAGTTTGATGGAGATTGACTTGTTAGATTGAGTTGTAGGCGACCAAAGAACAGACTTACACAGAGGTATGTGGATAAACAGAGCTGGCTAAATAGTTGGAAGCAGCCACCTCCTTTGTTCCACCAATATGTAAATTATGAATGTGAGGGGAACAGTGGGAGACTGACAGAGGATGAAGAGATGATTAACTTGAAATGGGCAATGTTGATAGGTTGTGCAGGGAAATATCCTGTTTGTGTTTATTTGATAGAGATGTATGATTTTGTTTACACAGGTACCACCCTGTGTGACTACCTTCAGTGCATGAATATGCATGTGTGTTATTTACACATGCATGCAGGCTGATCCCTCAATAATTCTGGACTATCGCAGCAAGATTAGGCTGATTCTTCATTGCTTTCTCCTGCTGGAAAGGTCATCTAAAAAAAGGTTTTAAAAACAGACTTTTCTTCCTTGAAAGCATCTGAATCCATGTAGATGCTTCTGTGATGGAATACTTACGATAAGATCTTGGGAAGGTATTGGAGACAGCAGGTTAGCAAGCAACAGCTGCTCCATTCCAAGGCATGCCTATGTAAATAAAGGATGTGTCGGGTGGCCTTGGATTTACCAGGGGGATGCATGGATGTGATTAACAGAGATTTTGGGTGAATAATCTTCTAAGCTGCTCAGTGGAGCATCAGTGTTGGGGGCTGGGGGATGAGATGGGAGGATTTTGAGGTTACCGAAAGATATACCTGGAATCTTCATGGAATGAGACGTATTGCTTCCTAATACTCAACACTAGTTGGATCATTAGCGTTGTGGATTGTCAGTTTGGGGTTTCAATCAGTAATCCAATAAAAATCATGAGTAAATTCCTGAAGTTATCCCAACAGGCAGGTTTATTCAGCAGATAATCTATGATTAAATCAGCCCATTTGCTGCTTACAATCAACTTAGATGAACAAATTCACATTTATTGGTGGTTGGTTTGGTGGATTTCCTTCCTCAATATAAATTGCCCTAAATATAAATATCAATAGCAAGATGGATTCACATTTACTGAATGGAGCAATAAACTAATCTACTTACAAGTGCTTGGAGATCTGACCAAAACATAAAAGCTCCAATTTTTCTTATTTCCAATAATAATGCATTTTTTTGATTTTTTTTTTTCTTAAAAACATTCTAGTCAAAACATTCACTTCAGGGTCACATTAACCTGGGCTGGTATGCTCATTTGACAATGAATGTTAATTTTTCACATTTATAGATCAAATGTCAAATCAGTGCATTCAAAGCAACAAAGGCTTTCTTATATAATTGCTTAATATGACATCAACAAATTAATTATTACTCATTTCCAAAGCTAGCAGTAGTGGGGGAGCAATGCCCTGCATCATAGCTCCAGGCATTTATTCAAATGCATTCACACATATCTATATGCTATCCAAACATGCGCATATTGTGGGCCATCTGTATGTGCCCATGCAAAGAGGGATAAAACCAGGATGCTGGTGGTAAACACAGCTCAGTAACCATCTCCAGTGGCCACTCTGAGATGTGTTTGATCGCGTTAGATGGTGCAGATGTACAGATTATCCCATGTGGTTTTAAGTTTTCGTTTTAGCTAGCATTGCTCTTTTTTACATTTTAACCCGCAAGAATTAAAGGTATAGAGAACATATTGTAATCAAAAATCCTCTTACTGGATCACTCTGAAGCTAAAAGGTTGCTGGAATTACAGGTGAGAGGATAAAAAAAGTGGGAAAAACAGATTAAGCTTTTGTAACCTTTAAAAGGTCTCTGTGAAAACTTGAAGCTTTTTTTCTTTTTCTTTGAAAAAAATCTACCTCAGCATTGTGGTGATAGCGCCGATCATAACTGCAAAGCACAACAGCATGCATGATTTTAGACAGAGAAGAAGAGAGCCCGTAAGAAAGCTCTCTTTTCCTTGGTGACCACTGCGTTAGTGAAGCAAGGCGGATAAAATGCCAGATTCTGATCTCTGACTCATTTTCCAGCTCATGTTGTACATCTCCACAATATTGCTGTAAGGGCCTACCATATCCATGGTCTTTGAGAGAAATATAATGCTATCGACCTTTTCTTTATTTTGCTTTCATCTTTTTTTCTCTCTTTCTCCTTACTGCTCATGTTCCTCCAATAACTGCCAGAGTGGTTTCAAGGTTTATGGACAGGGGGCATTTGTGCCTCCCAGCCACCGAGTGTGAACATTTTTATTTTCTGATTACAAAGGGAAAAGAGAAAAAAGTAGGGGGGGCAAAAAAAGAACACTGCAAATAATGAAAAGTAACTAACCATCCATAAATGAAAAATCCTGAGCTAAAACCATGTGCAAATATTTGATCAGTGTTTTGCCTGTAAGACTGCCTCTGTATTTACAGGTGTAAATACAGATGATGAGACTGAGACTAAGAGTCTGGGGAGCTGGGAGAAGCAGATTAACATAGGCTAGTGTGAGAGATAGAGGAATGTGTTCTTGTGAAGAAATGCATGGAGACAGGGGTAATTAATTATAGATGTGGAGATGCGGTCTGAGGGAATGTTGTTACAGTAACTAGAGGCAAGGCAAGTGAGAGTTGAGAGAGCGGAGATGTGAGGAGAGAGAGAGGAGGAGAGATCCCTCCTATACCATTCACAGCTTCCATTTACATTACATGACAAGAGAATGGAGGTTAATTAAACATGACAATGGTAGAGTGTTTATTGTTAACTTCATGGTGGTTGACTGGGTCCTAACTCAAAGGCCAAAGAATGCATAACTAACGGGATTATACTGTAAAGAGTAAATTCCCTTTTGAAAATGTCATTTCAGAAAAGGTGCTAAATTAAATTCTGAATAAATTTAGCAGATGCAATGCTGCTTCCTTCATATTTAAGGTGTGGAGGATAAAACAAAGAGGGAAAAAAAGTTTTCATCTTTACATTTTATTCTTGTGCAAGCTATGGCTTAAACAGAAAAGGTTAAAAAATAAGTACGAAATAGCAGTTATGATGCAGTAAAAACTACACTGCAGATAAATTCTGCTAAAACCTGTGTTGCCACAGGCATGCTCACCTTTAGATGTGAATCTATTTCCAACCTCACTATTGACTCTAATTGGATTTGACACTAATGATGCCAAAAAGCAGAGCAAAGCAGTCCTAGGTTTACAAGCTGTCCGTTTATACTTTCGGAGGCTGCTGACTTGAGTTACTTTGGACCTCCTGGTCTTGCACTTTTTTAGATTTTAGATTTTTGTCTGCGGTGAAAAAGGGAAATGAAACTGGGTCATAATAAGTCTTAAGGTTAAACTAATCAAATTTGAGTTGGAACAAATTAATTGTAACAAGACTTCGATAATCACTTCAGTGTTACCCCTCATTTTTAGCTTTTGCACGTTGATATTGTTAAAAATAATCAAATAAATGTTTTCTTAACCTTAAGAAATGCCACCAACTCCAATACTTCTCTCTCTTCATGCATTATTATTTATATAAACTAAGGGCTTGGTTTCCTCATGTTGAGTTCTCCAGCTGAGAATGCAGAAATATAATAGGTAATGTAGGTCTGCGCTGGGCTCTTGGCCTCAGGGGACATTCTGTAAATGCTCCTCATCTCCCCGCTGATTGTGGTCCTGACTGATTGCTGATGACTTTTTTAGGACACGGACATATTAAGCTGTTTATTTATGCAAAAAAAAAAAAAAAAAAAAAGCGAGAGAGACAGAAAGAGAAATAATCCCCAGTGCAAATAGCCCTTTTCACCCTGGAAATGTTTTCCCCTGTGACTGTGTCGGCATATCTGTCTTGGTTTCTGCTTCTGTCTCCTGAACAGTGATGATGTGGTGCGGACATCAGCAAAGTTTGCGACATACTGTAGGAAGCAGGCAGCTGTTTTCTGTTTGTTTGTGTGTGCCCATGATTGTGTGTGTGTGTGTATATGTGTCAGTATACATTTTCTGCATGTGACAGATATAGGACATCCTTGACTGCTGTTGAGAAAGTGACACACCCCCTACAGGCTACATTTTTCAAAAATAATCTTCAGCAAACTCCAAACCACAATTTAGCAGACCACTGTCGCGAGAAATCATTTGGCTGTGATGCATTTTCTGACACTGAACCGCTGACTCTGTGAACCTATACATGACTGCTATGCTTATCCTCACTCAGAATCACTGGCATCAGCCTCAAATATACTGCATATATACAGAAATTTCTATAAAGCCAGTCCTCAGTTCAGTTTAAATGTGTTTGTGTTGCCTGGATGTGGCAGGCCTTATCTGCATGCGACGCCTCACTTCGTCATTGCATCTGTGATTCCCAAGTGGAAACACAGCCATCTGCTCCACACAAAAACTCACAAGGTGTTAGCATCTTCATCTTCCCTCTCTACTCATTAGCAATTTCCCTTTTGCCTCAGCGTTGTTCCTCTGCTGGCACAACAGTTTTCTTTGTGTGAGTTTGTACAGCATGAAATTATAAATCCCCTCTATGGATTGTTTGCCTACTTGCCTGCGAACACACATACAGTATATTATAAGATGCACTAGCATGTGCACAGCGAAGTAAACAGAATAATGCCTGAGTTCATTTAGGGGTTCTTTGTTTGTTTGTTTATTTTTGTTCATTGATACCCTTATTGAATTAAATTACTGACTGACGTTTTAAAAAGTATCATTAGCAAATGACACTGGCACCAGATTAATTTTTTTCTAAGATATGTTTTCCCATTTTGTGTCATTAACCCTTTCATGCATAGTGTCCACTACAGTGGACAGCTATTGGACAGCTGTTTTTCAATATATTCCTGAGTGGGGATGGAAAATTGGTAATTTTGCCACTTCAGGGGACATCAGTGAGTCATGCAATACACTGTGACTTAGTGTAGAATAAATATGTATATATGTACATACATATATATGATAATAGTAAAACTTAATTTTGTGATACACAGGAAAAAAAATGATTCAGTCATATTTTTTAAAGAATATCCATATTATAGAAATATGAAAAGCATATTTCATTCATAATTTTTAATAGAATATCAAAATACATTAAATAAACAAGTAAAATATCATTAAGAAGTTGCAGGAAGTTATTTATTGTAAGCAAAAAACATGTGGCACGGTTACTTAATAATTCATGCACAAAAGGGGTAAGTTTGTGAACAGGGACAAAAGTCTATGAAGACATTCCAATATAGCTTTAAACAGCAGTCCAGAGATGAAAACAATGAATTACAGTCAAATATCCACAGTCTCACGTGATAATGAAAAAAAAAAAAAAGCTGCATGCATCTGTGATGTTGAGTTGCTCCTGGTTTGTCATGTCAAGTTCCCTCAGACATGATGCATTTGACATCATTGCCATGGTTTGCTGCTAATATATGCACTCTTTGGTAATATGACCATCTGAACTTGTCAGGTTGTTGTAAAGACACACACATCTTTTTTGCCATGCGGAATTGCACTTTGGGGCATTGCAGCTATTTCACAGTAAAACAGTGAAACTCCCAGTATTGAACTATGTTTTCTTTCTCGTACTTAAGAATTTTACCTTCCAAACCAGCAAGAAAAATAAGCTCTGCTTTTGTAATTGTTTAGAGTTTTGAGCAAATGTATGTTTTCACTTGAATGTATATAAAAAAGGAGAGGATTCATAGTTATTAGTTTCTTCAGTTTTCATGCTACCTCAGGTATATGTTGTCTTATTTATTACGCCATTACTCTTTCTGTTTGTGGTGTGTTACTAAAGGTGAATAAAGTTAAAAGAACAGAAGGCTCATCCTCTAGGCAACATATGGATATTAGTCAGAAATTTGTGGAAATCCAGACACGCCACTTAAAAAACATGTCCCGGAAGCCAGATTCATTTCAGGCTTGACAGGGTAAAGAGTTTAATTTTATTACACTTAACATGAAAACTATGAAATAGCCATCTGGGGAAGCATGTATGGAAACTGAAATGGCTTGTCTTACAGTTCAGACAAGGTCTCTGTAAATCATTATTGGTTTTAAACTTTACTGCTCTACAAACAGAGAGAAAGAAACCCTACGAATTTCACAAAAAGCTTAAACATTGATATGGCACATGAAATATACCGACATGTGGCATGCTATGATTTAATAGCAGAGGAAGAAGGTCCATGCCTCCTTTATCCACCTTTGTCTAGCACCATTGTTTGGATTTGATGGAGGGTGAGAGAGTCACCATGTTTTCCTATCCCTTGATTTCCTTGAAGTAAGCACAATGAAATGTGCTCCATTGCTGCATTGCATATTTTTAGATAGGCTTGTAGTTAATGAATGTAATGGATACATGAGACAATAATTTTATAAGATAATGGATTTTGTGATCAACTGCCCTGTCTGTGCAGAGCTGGGCTGGGTTTTGAAACATCACCTGCTATACAGGAATAAATAGGCTCTTCTGAATCCATGTATTTGCTACCAAATGGAAATGATTTTCTGTATTTCAGTCAGCCGAAGAGCTTGGCAAGCTGAGCAACACGCCTCAAGATCTCAAGTGGGATCTTTATGGATTTGATGTGATGATGAAATGATGAAATTCAGCTGTAGAGTGCCGTTTTAAAGATTCTCAAGAAATCAGATGGGTAAGATGGAATACATAAAAGCTCACAACAACCACACAACATTCCTTTCCCTGTTAATCATAGAACAATTCTCTATATAGTTATTTGTATTCACATACTTCCACCTTGTCACATATTTTTACCACCCATTGTGCCATGAAATGAAGCCCATTTACAAATCATTCTCCCTCTGATTTGATAAATGTAACAGGCAAATGGGTGAGTCTCCTGAATGCCTTGTTTGAATAATTGAGCAGTACTCAATCAAACAACATTAGGCAGCGGTGGCGGCGCACCGTCTGAAATAATTACCACCAGACAACAGACTACACATGGATGCTGCCTCCACAGGGGTTCCTCATTTGAGAACAACATATTAGAACAGCTCCACCTCCACCCCATGTTTCGCATGCCATCATGCATACCACCCACAGAAGCCTGCACGGGCCTCACAGGGAGAACGGGAAAATAAGGAAAGAAAGCAGGACGGTATCGGGGTTGTCGGATAACTGCCATTAATGTATACTGTCAGGCCTGAATAAATTTTAGCCGCCGTACCCACACTGCTGATTATTTGACTCCACCTCCACTGCCTTTCAAATTGGCAGCGGCCTATTACCCAGAGACTCTATGTAATAAGTTATTCACTTTCAATTTCTGTAGACATGATTCATCATGTGCAGAATCAGTCATACACCGCATATGCAAAAGAGTGACAAAATCTAGAGGAAACTGGTGTTACCCATGAAATTTAGGCAGAAAATGAAACGTGAAAGAAAATGGCCAGCATCTAATTAGTACCTGCAGGCAGGCAATATGTTGGTTTTTTTGCACGATGTGTTTAGATTATTGTCATAAGAAGTCCGACTATCAGCGTCGTTTATGAGGCTATTCTTTTTCACCTCCTTGCTTCACTGTAATTGGGGCTTCCTTCATGTCTCCAATTATCTGCAGTGCCTCCTGTTTGTGTCTGACTTTCATTGTCTCTTGAGACAAGCTTTGCTGTTACAGAAGCATCATCAACACAAGGACAGGAATTTAACTGCGCGCTTGGATGAGTGTAGTGGTGCCGTCACAGAATGGGTCACTAACCGTGTAGTACAACATGACAGCCAGCCAGGCATATGTCTGTGCCAAAGTACTGTCTGCAACTGAGACTCATTTACAGCAGAATGTGATTGACAGCTGGGCCAAAGGGCCGCTGGCTGCCTCCTGATTTCTTTTTCACTAGAGGTGTCCTCTGGGACTTGGAATTCACGCTACAGTATATCAGCAGAATGGCTTATGGCGGTAATGAGGATGAGAAGTATTCTAAAAAACCATGCCAGTTTTTTTTGTTTTTGTTATTTTATTTTTTTGCTAATTTGAGTTTTGTAAAGTATCATTTACAGGGGAATATAATTAATCTAACTTGTTTTAATTAATTCAATGCACACAAAATGAGAAATGACAGCTATATTTTATTCCGGAGCTGCTAGCGCTTTAACAGAAAAAGAAAATGACTTTTTTCCCGCCTCTGTGGTGATTGTTGTCATGCACCGCACTTTATTATGTAAAACAGCAAGGCTTTTCATACAAAAATGTCATGATCCATTAATGCAAAGATGCTACAACTTATTGCAAGATCCAAATTACAGTCTCTATTTTTAACTATAGTACTCATGATGGTTAACAGTGCCATCCCTCCCGCAGCCGCTTAAAGCAGTCGGCTTTTCACTGATATTTGAGATACGGGTTTTGACAGAATTAGAAAGTTTTGAAGCTTTAACCTTTTAACTTGCAGCAGCTAGCTCATACATCTGTTCAATATGCATCAGTTGTGTTGGAACTGTTTGACAAGCCGTGCCTTTCCATTTCTCTGAATGGCTACAATTAAGCACAGAAATCCCTGCTGTTGATAAATGAAAATAGTGAAAGCAGAATGAAGAAGCTGTTCAGAAATGGAATTCAAATGAGCTGAAAGCATGTAGATGGGAAACGAAAAAGTTATTATATATTTCTTTCCCCGTGCCATGTCTCATATGGCAGCATTGTTGGTGTTATATAGTAACTAGCCTCCCAGCTGGAGTGTTAGTTCCTCTGTGAAAACTGTGGAGGACTTTCAGTATGTTTTTCATAACATATGCTACAGCTGTGCAGAAACAAGAAATTTATTTCCATCAGTGAGGTATTCCGGCATTAATTTTTTTTTACCCTTGCTAGAAAAAGAGACCTTGCACCTGTTTGAGTATTCGGTCCAATCTGTATTCTTGGTCACTTGTACATGTTCTTCAAATTTGTATATGCTGCGGTACAAACTCCTTTCATGAAACCAAGGTCTGACCCTGTGTGTGCTGCAGAGAACGAGCACATTTTATTACAGCTTTCTTTACCCAAGGTTTTGGAAAAATAACATTTTCCGGTGTTATAAGGGAGATAACTTTGTGTATGCTAATCTGATCATAGTCCAATTCACACTACATTCACCATCAACAACTCCATTTGCAAATGTTCACTTACCGTTATTTTAAAGCCCACATTGCACTCTTTTTCATACTCTGGCATCGTAAGTGATTTTAAAACATCTGTGGCTTGGACTTAGTGTGTGGTTCGGCTAAAAATGTTTTCACTGACCACAAGCTGCTTATCTTTACCATAGCAGAGATTACATGCAAGGCTCCTCATTTTTGTGCCAAACACAGACATGTAATATTATTCTAAACCATAACATTCACTTTTATGCCCCCACACTGTTGCTGCGGGCTTTGTGTTTCAGGGTTGTCTTTTCTGCTTGTGTTCATGGAGTCCCTATCTCTTTAATGCCCTGAGGGAGTTTTCTTCAAATTTTGACATGAACACTTTCACTTAGACCTCAGTAATATTGTTTTTAGGCAAAACTCAACATTTCCTGTGGTGCTACAGAGACCATATCACTTCCACATTTAATATAGAAAATGGCTTCTTTTTTTTTCTCTGTAAAACCTTTCGCAAAAAAACGTCTTTTTTAGCCATTCTTAGATTATGTTTACATTTTCATTTGATAAGATTGCCAATGGGTAGCACTGATTCAGGGCTCCTCCATTAAATATGTTGTGATTAAATAAAAGAAGAATCTAGAAATTGCTAGATTCTTCTCCTTTTCAGCAATTCTTTATAGTAAGCATTGTGTGTTGTGATTTCATACTTTTCACTACGGATATAGTTCATGAACTGACAAGAATGTAAATTTGAGACTTGACCAGAGGTCATTGGTCAATAAGGCAATAATTGTGATTGTTATGACACAGCAAACAGTTTCTGCCCATAACTTCATGTGCATGTCACTATGTCAAAGTATTTTCTGAAATGCCTAGAATGAGTTGTGAAGGTGTTTATTATACTTAGGCATTGCATGAAATACCAAGGGATCATAAAGAACGATACTTTTCAGGCAAAGGGAAATTACATGTAACCATATCGCTAATTCTAACTAAGCATAATAGGGTTAATTCTCTGTGGCAGCACAGCTAGCACACATGCTAGCTCTAGCCTCCTGCATTTGACATTGTATACATTCATCCAATTCAGTTTATTGCAACATTTTATGTTGTGATGTAACCAACATTCTTGTTAAACGTCTTTCAATAAATAGTTTGAGATGATGCCATCATCAGTGCAAAATACTTAAATTTCCCTTATTCATGATATAAGAATAACTTCCTTACATTTACTGTAAATTTTACCTAAAGGTTTATAATCCCAAACCTTTTGTGAGTTGTGTTTACTGTTGTCACTGTTTTAACTAATACGTTTATTATTATTTGTATATGGACCTGTTGCAAATTTGATCTCATATGATTTTTAACATTCATAAATAATTGTGATCATGAATTTAACAAACAGCTACCTTGTGCTGAAGACAGAAGCTTTAACATAAACAACATAGGTATCTTCAGTCTTCAGAGGTTCATATTGCAGACATTTCCTCAAACAAGCTTGAGGTCAAATTATACATCTAGAAAACTATTTCAAACTGAGACTTTTATCAGTTTCTTTATCCTTTACTTCACATTGTTGAACTGGTGAAGTGTGATCTGTCATTGATTACATCAGCCTCCCAAATATTAGATCTTTTTCATAGTCTTACTTTATTTCAGATTTGTCTCATTGTCACCATAAAGCTGTTTAATTTAAAGAGATTAAAGAAAAAAATCTGTTAATCCTACTAAGATTTACACACAGTGTAACTTATCTGCTTAAATCACAGAGTTCATACTTGTGCCCTTAGGGGCAAGATTAAAGACAGACAAATTGCAAAAGATCCAGAGAGGCAACTACTTAAAAGAATTATCTTTTTACTCTTACATTAGAAAATGATGGGAGAGGTCAGCTAGTTTATGACAGTTTGGTCTTGGAAGTGAGTATCTGGTTCCCATAATGTAAGGTTTCCCATAAACTGGAATGAAAATTTAAACTAACCACATTATAAAAAGAAAATCTGCAGCTTTGGTAACAACCCATACTCTTATTTTCTCCTAGTGTTACGCGATGACTTCAGGCAGAACCCACAGGATGTGGTGGTGGCGGTTGGGGAGACCGCGAGTTTTGAGTGTCAGCCTCCGCGTGGGCATCCTGACCCCACTACCTTCTGGAGGAAAGATAAGACTCGTGTTGACCTCAAGGACGACAGGTTCACGGTGGGTTAATCCTCTAGAGGGCTACTTGTCTGTTTTCCAGTGTAAATCACAACCTCAGCTTCACATGTTTTGATTCTTGGTGAAAGACTTTTTGTTGAGCTTTTTTTTTTTTATTATTCTTATTAGAATTGCATTTTCTTCTTCAGGTCCGAGGGGGAAAGCTGACTATCTCAAATACCAAGAAGAGCGATTCAGGGATTTATGTGTGTGTGGCCTCCAACATGGTTGGAGAGAGAGAAAGCGAAAAAGCTCAGCTCTCAGTGTTTGGTAAGAAGTCTGTCATACACTTGTTGCATGGCTCAAACAGTAATCGAGCATGACACTTTTCCCAGGCATTTACTCCACAGTGGCAAATACAATATTTAACCACTCTGTCAAAAGTATATTCAGCAGTTATGCTATGTGTGCTACCCACATTCAGAAAGACCCACGTTTGTGCAACGGCCTGTGAACCAGGTGGTTTTAGTTGACGAGAGCGTTGAGTTCAGGTGCCAGGTCCACGGTGACCCGCCACCTGCACTCCGCTGGAAAATGGAGGATGTGGATATTCCTCGTGGCAGGTGAGGACTGTGACTAAATGTGTGCAGCCTGTATGTATGCCTCCGTGTCTGTGTGAGAGTAGCACTGCAGGGAATACGAATGATGCTAAAGCATATGTGCAGTGTTAAGAAGAAATATTCGAAGAAGACTTTATTAAAGATAAAATGATGTTTCTTGCTTTTTATGTAATGCTTGCTTTCAATTAGCGTCATGTAATACAACATGCATAGTTCATGCACACATTCAGTGAACTTTGTATTTACTGGCACGCATTAGCCGCACAAGATTGTATTGGCTTGATGTTAATAATGTCCACTTTAGCTGGAAGGGGGTTAATTGAATTATGTGGTAATTTTTGAAGCCAGTTTAATGTGTTCTTACACTGGATTGCATCATACTGTACTGTTGGGGCTCATGTGGTTTTGAACTATGCTTGAATACACACACACACACACACACACGAGTCATGTGCAGACTGGTTCAGTATCTTTGAAATGATAGGGAATAGCAAATTGCAGTTTAGTTAAGCAATCATACTTTTATTTATTGCTTTGAAAGGGAAATTTCACTGCTATTATGTAAACGTGATTATAAAACTAAAAAGTAATTATAGATTTTGCTCCATGAAAATGTGATAATAACTTTTGGAAATGCTTTCAAGACAATCACACATTAGATACATGAATTTAAGTTAATGAGAAAGGCATAATCAAAACCCAGTAGGTCAACTCTAAACACTGGAAATGCGTAATTCTTTTAATAAAAGAAAACGAAAAGAATAAATGGAACACCTGTTACAAGCCTTTATTGCTTTAACTAAGCAGGTTTGTACTGTCTCGTTTTCTGTACGTCAATGTATTAAAATGCGATGTGAGGTGTATATTAATGACTGCCAGTCCCCCCAGTCTTACAAACTATGTTACGCCCTCCACCTCGAAACCATGTGACTCTTGAAACATGTCCTACTTTTAGAGCTACCTTGCCTCACTTCCTGCCTTACACTTCTTTCATTCTTTTCCGAAAAATCCGCCAGCCTCCTGGGAAGTCTGTATCTGGGTCAGAGATGTGCTGTGAATGGAGTCCTAACCAGACTCTGGACAGACCCCCGCAACCCCCATCGATATTCTGCCCACACCCTTTGCAACATCTATTTCGAATGTGACTTTTTCTCACCCCTTCTGCCATTTCTCTGCCTGACTTGTCTCCCATCTTTGAATCAGTATGGCTGTCTAGACAAATTCACAAGATATCTCGTGCCAAAAGGGACCCCAGAGAGGGCAAGCCCAACTCTTTGCTTCTCAACTCATTCCGTTTGTAGCCCCTCTGAGCCACTTATCTAAACTCTGCTGGCTGAGTTGTTTCTCTTGCCGTAACTGCAGGGCCGCTGCCTTACAGTTGCTTCACTGGTGGATCCACTGATGGATGGAACATCTCTATGAATTAGTCATGTCTTACTGCTTGGCTCATTCATCATATTCAGTTTGTCAGACTGTGCCACTCCCTGACTCTCAGACTGTTTGTCTATCTCTTCCTATCTTTCTCCGGCCTCTCTTCCACATTCATATGCTCTCTCTCCCTCTCTCTCCGTCTAATGCACACAGACCCACACAAGCAAGCCATACTGCACAGCCCACACTACAGTGGCTGACTTCTCTTTATGAATATTGAAACAGTCGAACAATCAGGGTTCCAGCTGAAAGCACTTTTCATTTTGCCATGCCTTCATCTTGGTATAATTGCTCTTCTTTTTCTACTATTACAGAAAATGCATTAGAAAGTCTGTTATGCTATCAAAAAATGACACATGCTTCTTAAAGCCTCCGTCTAAAACGTCACATCTTCACACAAATAATATAAATTCAGTATTTGTTTTTGAGCATTTGCTTCACTGATATTTAATTACATTTTTATCAGATCAACCTGAGATGTATCGCGACCCGCTGTCAAGGTTCTTTTCTATCACTAGGTATGACATCAGATATGAAAGAGAGGACTTCCTCTTGAGGATTAAGAAAGCATCAGTCAACGATCAAGGAACATTCACTTGTATAGCAGAGAACCGTGTGGGAAAAGCAGAGGCATCCGCCTACCTGACTATCAGAGGTGGGTACGCGGTCTCACATGCACCAAACCTCATAACCCTTCAGGATATCTTTTTTTTTTCTCCCAAAGCAGACTGCAATACAGTCAACACTTTATTGCCTGCTGTATAAATGTTATTAGCCCACATGGGCTTGACCTCAGGGTTTTTCTTTTTTTTTTCTTTAATATACCAGACTAATGAAGCTGATCTCTAGATGGAGGGGGGCTCAGTCCCTACCCGGGCCATTCACTGCAAATCCATATCATATGAACAGGAGGATGCTAGTTTATAATGAAAGTGTATTTGTGGATATGAATTTAAGCTTTTTAAAGTGACATTTTCTCAGCTTTTTGTTTAATTACGTTATTAATTGGGAAAACATTGCCAACACAACTTTTATCAACTTCTTATTCTAAACATTCAAACATATAATATATCATCATACATGGTGTGCATCACAGATCTCATGCCATTTACATTTCATTCAGGTATGCAGTAATAATAACCCTTCAGTTTTCTGTTAATCCGATTTAATCTGTTACAAGACTGTCCTTTGCCAAAGATCTGTTTCATTTACTGTATATCTGTTTGATTTGCAAACAGATTCTGTGTCAACATGTTATTTTTTTTCAAATAAGCAAAGTGTCAAAGTTTTTGTCATTGACTCCCCTCCCCTCGCCTCCCCTGATGTCATCAAGGGGAGGCCCATGCTATCACCTGCATCGGTGACTGAGCATTACCTTCCTTGTTCCTAAACTTCATGGATGGAAACCCAGCTCCACCTCATCCATTTCTGATTTTCATTTCTTTCTTTTTCTGTCCCTCTGTTCTGCTCCTCTGCTTTCCTTCTCTCTGTGTTGTGTTGCAATGTTACCCACACCATTGTTGTGTCACCAGCTCGCCCTATTGGTAAGTAAGAGCTCACCCCATTGTGCATGCGTTGCATCTTTTTATGTTTTTTGCTCACACACATGGTCAGTACGGATGCAGTGTTCTGGTACTCCACAAGCACACTCATAAAACTAATATCAGAAATAGTTTCAGCCTCTGACTTCTCCTGGCAGATTTTTGTAGAAAACATGAATTCACTACTTTGACTCTTTCCAATTTAGGGCAACCTTTTCTTGTTTGACATGCTTTAGCTCAAACACCTGAATAGAGGATAGATGACATTAAGGTACTCTATTTATGGTTAGTTTATATCACTCATCTGTTCTGGCAGTTGGAATAAATGCTTGTGAGGCTGGCAGAGTAGGAAAAGTAGTTCTAAGTAGTTCTTTGAAGAATAGCAAACACCAAGTGCATGAACCCTTTTAGACTGCAGCTGGACATTCCGTCTTTCGGTAACTTTGACAATAAAACACAAACTCAAAGCTGTATGTCACCTATGTTTTTTCATGATATTATGATTTATTCTATCTTTAAACTCAGAGGCACCTCAGTTTGTGGTGCGACCCCGAGACCAGATTGTGGCTCAAGGACGAACGGCTACCTTTCCCTGTGAGACCAGAGGGAAACCTCAACCCACTGTTTTCTGGCAGAGAGAGGGCAGCAAGGTGAGGATACCGATGTTGATGCACATCTGTAAAGACACTTGTACTATAACTGTTAGAGGGCCCCAGTGCCAAAAAGAAGGATATCCTACACATGTTCAAAGAGCAATAGCGGAAGCTAAGATATGAAAGATGGACAAGAATGTGACTAAAAGGATCAAACCAGGGCGCAGCAGAATGTGGTTATGTTCCACATATATAATAATGAAGTGGTCATTTATCATCTATCTACACTGCTCTGACAAGCCAATTCACTTAGCAAGAGACAATGTCATGTGGTGCATTAGCGTGATTAGACCTAATGATAGCAGGCTAATGTCCTTTCCTGCCCATCAGCTGGTCTGCCTGGGGTGCAGAAACGCATAACGCTGATGCCTCAATTTCATGACCATGACTGCAGGTTATCACAGCAGGACTATCACTCTGGTGGCAAACTGCCATTCAGACCAGTAACGAAAAATGCCCAAACCCACATTTCTCTGCATAATTGCTAAAATGTTATTTGGAAGAAATGTTTTAAATGTGATTTATTTTCTTCAATGTCAGTTGTCACCAGAAATGCGTTTTTTTTTTGCCAAGAATGTTTTAGAAAATCAAGACAAAATTGATCAAACTGTGATTCAGGTAACTGGTCTGCTGTGGTGTATGTATGTCACAAATAGGCCAGACTGAAACTACTCAAGAGCCAGGCAGTTCCCACACAATAAAACATTGTGTCCCCTGCACAAGAAAAGAAAAAAAAAATTCAATTTATTTAAAGGAATCCACTCATGATTGGAAAGTCATTCAAAAAGGCAAAATCATTCGAACAAAAAGTTTTTTGATGGACAGTAAAGGTGGAAAAGAAGCAAGATGCAGGGAAATATGGTTTTAGAGTGAAATGGTTTAAAAGACTCAAGACGCCACAATGCTCTACTTTCTGTGACATCTGGTCTGGCTGCTCTACCTGCTATTGCATCTCAATGAGCTGTGTCTCAGTGTGAGACTATACAAAAGATATCTCTAATGCGAGTCCAATGATTTATTTAAAGCAAGTCCATACATTTCTGTGAGACACTGTATGCAGTTTGAAAACAGCTTTTTTCAAAAGCAGCCAGTGCTAAAGTAACATTTTAAACTATATTTAGTGCACTTAAGGAGGATATCACACTTGGATAGGAAATTTGCTTGCCATTAAGAAAGAAACCATTCTGTTTAATTTTTTTTCCGATCTCCTTTATGTCACTCCCTGTAGGATCTTCTGTTCCCCAATCAACCAGCACAGGGAGACACCCATGTGTCTGTGTCTGTGAATGGAGAGCTGACCATCTCTTCTGTGCAACGCTCAGATGCGGGCTATTACATGTGCCAAGCCCTCACAGTGGCAGGCAGCATCATGGCCAAAGCCCAGCTTGAGGTGGCAGACGGTAAGGCACAGTGCAAAATCACGTATATACCGTCCTCACACACTGAGACAGAAAAAGAGATCTATTTATTTGTTTTCCAAGTTACCCAATTTAAGTCCCAATTTACCTCTAGGATAAATAAAGCATGTTTCGTTTAGTTTTATTTCATTTGAATCCAATATCACTGCTCTGACCTTTTCAACACATCCATCTCCACCCCATTATGCAGCTACAGTCTAAAATATGTAAAAATGGACCAAATAGCAGTTTGTTCATTTGCATATATTCATAGCATAACTGATGGTGGATGGCACCGCTGTGGAAGTATATAAACAACTTTCATTATGAGTGAGAGCATATAGTAGTCTGTATGTTATGTTGGCCTTTGGGAAACACAAACACAAGCTTGCAGTACTGCAGACACATATTGGCAGTTTACAGTTTACAGGCAAACTCAAAAATCCAGTCACCCAAAAATCACCTCTTTGATTTTCACCTCACTGTGACTGAAAAGACTGAGCGTCAAACATAAAACTGTCAATTTCAAGGAGAGACACTTAACACTTTTTTAACAAAGCTTTAATGTCAGCATTAAGTGCTCAGCCGCTGCCAGCTAGGAGCTGTTTATGCCCCTCTCTCCATTTGTTTCTTGGCTTTTTCTCCCACACATTATTAAATTAAGATCTGTTGAAGTGGTTTTTTTAGAGAGGAAATGTCTCCTGTTCAGTCACTCAGAGGAGATGGATCAATATCAAAATGTTAGGTGTAGTGCGAGGGATGGGAGAAATGCCTTTGACAGATGGCTGTAAACAAAGATGGATAGAATTGGCATGAAGCCCGGTGGGAGTTTTGGAAACTCATTTAGCACCGTTTCTAGCGATATTTAAGATTGGAATATTGGCAAATATAGGGGTACTCTTGAAGGTCTGCCAGTGGATAAAACTTTAAGATTCAGAAGTGGAGAATCACTCCACCCTCAATATTGCCTTGAATGTGATACTGGTAGATCTACTAATGATCCACTTAAAGAACTTTCATTCTTGCGCTTGGAGTAAAAGCCTTAGTTGTCATTATGTATATTTGTCAAAGGGTAATTCTGCGTAGTACACTTATACTACAATATAATTTCCAAGAAAGTTTGGAGCTTTCAGTTCCCACTGAAATAAAGCTGAGGTGTTGCAATGGTATAATTACTGAATAAATTGTGCAACTGTATCACTGTTAGAATCCATTGCAAGTGTTGTGATTGTAAACTGACCGCAAACACTAACCCCCACATTGGCACAAGCAAGGCATTTTTCAAAGCCATATTCCATGCCCACAGGGATGGATATGTGAAGTATGTCATGCTAGTGAGACTTGGAGTGCTTCAATGCCTCCGACTGATTTTTATAGACACAACGGATGCCTGGAATATCATCATAGCTGCTGCTGTGATGTTAGATCTGAAAAACCCAACCCAGGGCCCTGTGCCAGTAGTTATTTTTCAACCTTTTCTGTTGAGTAGCGGTGTTTATGCATTCATCCAATCAAGGGTTAAGTCAAGCTCACTGAAGAGCAGGAGTGAATCTAGGACTGCTCTCCCAGCCCCCGACAAACTATAATAAAAATATAACGGTTCATTATTACCATGGTTACTAAAGCTGGAGAGAATGATTGCATTTGACAGTGCTCGGGAACGAAAACATAATGTTTTTGTTTGCTTTGCAATCACTTGTGATAATGATGGCTTACTTTATGGTTGATGTTATATTTTTCTTAAGATGCTATTCCACCAAACTTGGACTTTTCTTTTAGGTGATTAAAAGTCACCTAAAACAACGCAATAAAATAAACTTCTCACAAAAGAATGATTGAAAATGTATTTATTTAATGTTTAGTTCATTGTCTATCTATAAGGTCCTTACATAGATTTCACACAAATCTCAATAGATTATTGTCAGTCACACAGTGTAGATGGAGTTTTTATTATTCTACACATCCGACATATCCTCCATGACAGCAGGGTTTCACGGGGTTTTACTTACTGTATAATATGCTGTACCTACCTGTACCACATTTTTCAGTTAATCTGCTTAAGATGCTGCATTGCTCTTTTTTCTGAAGGAAGTGTGATGAAAGATAAGGCGACTTTACACACTTGTGTGAATGGAGGCACACCTGATAACACTGGAGAGCAGCAGTGAGGAAATTGGAAGTGAGGGGTAGTTACAAGGCCTGGAGAGGTTCAACACTCCAGAAATTACTATTTCACCGAGTGCAGAGGCTGTTTCCTGGATGATATAACATGCACTGAAAAGCTCTCAAAGAACTGTATTGTTGCTCTGCTTGGCATGCTAATTCAGAGTTTACTTTTGTCTGTTTGCTGGGAGGGCTGGTGGGGTTTTGCTATGGAGGGAGGTACGGCCATGAGTCACAGTAAGAAGAGGGAGGACAGAAATGAATGTGTGAGAAGGTGTTATAAAGAAGCAATGGTAATTAGCGCCACGGGTGAAGCATCGCTAATCCTCACCTAGTAATTAAAGCTCAAAGGTGTGATGCAGTACCATGAGTACACCACCCAGTCAAGGAAAAGGTTCACAAAACAGTCACTTCCTCTCACAACAAATCCATCAGACTAACCTCTAATATCTTAGACGTGCGACCACGGATGTAATTATTACCATCACAAATTAACACCTTGTGATAAGGTCAGGTACTTTTTTTTCACAAGTCTGACAACAAGCCGGGAAAAAAAAAAGTTGTTTTATTGCAGGTCCATGACAAATAAATTATGGGGTTAGAAATATGTTCAAGTGGTAACACCTACTTCTTTATTGTTATCCTTAGCCTCGAAGGACCGGCCACCGCCTATCATCCGACAGGGCCCATCCAACCAAACGCAGGCACTGGGAGGAGTGTCCCTTCTTAAGTGTCAGGCATCAGGAGAGCCTGAGCCTACAGTCACCTGGCGAAAGAATGGGGCAAATTTACTTGGAAAGGACCCACGCTTTTCCTTACTGGAACATGGAAGCCTTCAGATCCAGAACACCAGGGTAGGTTATAGTTAAACCATTACATGATTTAACAAATAATTAAAGTCGTCTTTATATTTATGATAGCATTGCACCAAAGCAGTCAAACATGTTGTTAAGAAACCCCACATGTGTTCTGTTTCCATTTTGTCCTGCCTAAAGTCGCCGTCGTACTGCAATTAAAGTGATCATGTATGATCACTTGCAGATCCTATAACCTTGTGTACCAACTTTATTGTGCAGAGTAATCTAAGAGGAACTCTGAAGAAACCTTTTGGGAAAAGGCAGATCTTTTCTAGCACTGCTTGGCAGGTGGTAGAATGAGTAGTTTGTTGATCACAGGCTGAACTTAGACTAATCAGGTCAAAATGTGCAATAAGTCCCCCCTCTGATCACTGCTGCACCAAAATCCTTCCTGTAACTGCCAGTAAAGGATGCTGATCGATCTCTGCTTTCGTCTCTAGGTCACAAATTGATAGCTTAGAGCTTGCCAAGATGCATTCTTTAGTGATGTAGTTGCTAATAAAAAGCAATCTACATTCAAGGTAACAAGTCTTGAGAATTTAAATTTATATAAAAAAAACAGGTTTATTAATCTTTTCAATTAAA
This sequence comes from Craterocephalus amniculus, assembly GCA_036024015.1. Lineage (NCBI taxonomy): Eukaryota > Metazoa > Chordata > Actinopteri > Atheriniformes > Atherinidae > Craterocephalus > Craterocephalus amniculus. Next base: position 16,086 of record JAVQJG010243262.1, on the reverse strand, counting down.
TGAGTTGCCCTGCGCTACTTCAGATCAATACAATGCAGACTTGTAATAAGCAAGCAGACATTTTACACAGTGTTAACCTGAGAGATTTACATTGTGACTGTCTTCCTTATTGCAAGACACAAAAACAGAAACACAAACTTCCTTTTTATTCTATTTATTGATTGATTTTATTTTTACATCACATCCTGTAATGCATGTGAACAAATAAAGAGAGATTTGTCCCTTTGTCAGATGATGTCAGCTGAACGTAATTCAAAGGGACAAGTGCAGTCGCTTTGCTTTTAAAAGATGAATAGCAAGTATTGATTTTTATAAGTCGTTAAACATTGCTTTTTAGTCTGAATCTCTGAGGCTGGAGTTGGACTAAAGGACGTGCACCAGTGAGAAGAGTCTGAAGGGGGTTTGTATAATGGAGGATCTGCAACACATCGCATCCCGTTGCAGTGTCAAAGAGCTCTTCTTCTTTGACACTGTCACTCTTCTCCTTTCTCTGGAGAGTTAGCTGTCAGTGGCTCATAACGCACTGCTGCTATAAAATACGTTGTCATATCTCATATTCCCTGTGTCAGCACCGCGGATGATAATGCTGATGGCTAAAGGATGTGTGTGTGACCATTATCGTGGGAAATCAATTAAGAAAATTAATTTAAGCTTTTACTGCGATCTTTTTTTCTTTCTTTTTTTTTTTCCATGGGCCAGTTTTAAAACTTTCCTCTCATCCACTCTATGGATGTTCCTGTGCCAAATGCAGGCCAGAGGAGGTTAATGCATTTTTACTGTACTACTAGCTGTGAACCTCCTTCAAAAGCTTAGACTGACGCAAGAGCTTGTAGAAACCATCTGGGATCACTGTTATAAAGGCAACTTTGTTCGGCTGGACACAACAATAGAGCACAGCTAGGATTTTGTATGTTTATATGTTTTTATAGTTACGGATCTATGTTACTATGGGGACGTTCAAAACCCCAAATTTGTTCTCTGTTACAAGTCTGAAATCAGGTCACATTTGTTTAAAGTGACATATTAGATGTTGCTGAATAATAATATTGTAATTTGTCTTCCTTAGCTGTCTGACTCTGGGTTGTACACCTGTGTTGCTACCAGCTCCACTGGAGAAACATCATGGAGTGCCTACTTGGATGTTAAAGGTTCGCCTCAGAGCAAATAAATCATTTTAAGAATGAGCAGGTTTCTTGCCTATCAAGAATAACATTGCTGAGTATTCTTTGGTTTTAAGGGCACTAATTTAGTCTCTGTTGTTTCCTCAGAGTCCACTGACCTTGTGGAGTTAATGTCTCACAACACAACTGCCCTCCCAGGGCCACCCTCCAAGCCAGAGGTCACCAATGTTACTAAGAGCAGCATCTCATTGTCATGGGAACCAGGGCCAGAGACAGGCTCCACAGTATCCTCCTATGTCATCGAGGCTTTTGGGTACGTCTGTGACCTATAGCCAAAAGCAGCAATTAGTGACCCCGAACCTTCATGACAGTAACAGATGTGGGTGTCTCTGTGGGGAATTCATACAAATCAGGACAGTTTCAAGCAGAAACTTAAACTATGTCTTAAAAAAGTTACCTAAAAAGGTTTGGTAATTTATCTGAATGGATTTGACAAATAAATTCAATATTTTGAGGAATTTGATTGACATATAATGTCTTTTTTCCCCTTTTCTTCATGATGTTTGAATACTCGTTTTAAATGATGACTGGAAGAATTTCTAAAGTTGGCTTGCTGGCCTTTCATTACTGCTTTACATATCATTTTGGCTCCTGGCCTGATAGAGTGCACTTTGTAATCCTGTAGTATTAAAAAGTCTTTCTGGTTTTTTGTTTTTTTTTTCTGAACAATTGCATTTATTCTTTGTACAGTCAGTCAGTGAGTAACAGCTGGCAAACAGTGGCCGACCATGTGAAGACCACAGAGTCGACAGTCAGAGATCTACGACCCAATACTGTGTACCTGTTCATCATTAGGGCAGTCAATGCTCAAGGGCTGGGAGACCCAAGTCCAATGTCTGAGCCTGTCCGAACTCAAGGTAGAGAGAGAAGAATGAACTATATTGAATATGTATATATATATATATATACATAAATGTGTGTGTGTGTGTGTGTGTTTGTTTGTGTTAATAATTGTTATTCTGATCTACATGACAAATATTTTTCTCCCACAGACATCAGTCCCACAGCTCAGGGAGTTGACCACCGTCGCGTGCAGAAGGAGCTGGGGGATGTTGTGGTCAACATGCATAATCCTGTGGTTCTTAGCTCCACTTCAGTGCAGGTCACATGGACGGTGAGTAGCAGTTATGAAAGTTATAGTTATTTAAAAAAAAAACCAATGCATTATAGGAACTGGGCTACAATGCAGGACACACCCTGAAGTAAATTTGCTCTAAGCTTTATTCTTGGTATGACACTGTATCTCGGATTAGTTGGCACACACACACACAAAGGGTGAGCATGATGGGATGGATCCACATTTGTAGTCTGAGCAGCTGCCATTGCGTCAGCTTTGATTGGTTTGAGGTGATGCAAAAATTGAGACTAATGTTTCCATTCAGGACAAATGCATCACCATTAAGGATTGCATGTGTCATTTCTGGAAGCTGTTTGTATTCAAGGCATTTTCCAGGGGAATATTATTTCAGTCTGTTGGCAAGATGTCCCCAACACCTGCTGTTGTGAGTTCACTCCACACCTCGGATAGCTTTGCACAAGCCTTTTTCCTCCTGCTTTTTATTTGACATCCGTTTAGTAAACTGCAGCATACAGACCAACAGAGAGTGACATAGTAACTGTGTCTGTCGCTGGTCTGAACGGTTACACAGGCATCTTTTGATTTTGAGATTTTGCCCTATTTGTAAGGAGAACATTCATTAGCATCCCTTACTAGCAGAAGCATCAAGGTTTGAAGTGGGTTAGAAGCAAGGACAGATTTGGCATTATTTTGAAAATAGTTTTTAGTTCCATGTGTACATCCTGCAGGAAGAGTTGCTCAAATTCCCTTTCCCTTTCAGATTTTGTACATCAGTTCACTTTAATTGGACAGTTTGTTCAAAAGTGAGATGACAGTGTCATTGGCCTAGTTTACTACTCGCTTTTCTCATTCCAGACTCAATATCAAAGCCCTAATCCTGGCCTGTATATTCAGTATCTACACAGCTATTCCAAGGCTATCTTGACTTGTGCAGACCTTCATGTTTTTCTGAGACATTTTGATAAGAATGGACCATAAAGGGACGCAACAGAAACGTCTCCTTTTTCATGAAAGTCAAGAAGTTGCTGGGGAATGGAAGTTTATGTGTACCATTTTCTTTGTAGCCAAACTCTAGAAGGAAAATGGTTAAAAAGGCAAACATCCATGCAACCCCATTTTGTCAGGGACATGTTTACAGAGGCAAAATGAAGAGAGGACCTGAGATAACCCAAGCATGTTTGGTAGAAGTCGGGATTATACAGTTGCTGTGTGTTACTTATAAAATACACCTTTTATGAACTATTATGAATAAGTTGTATCTGCTATATATTTTTCTTATTATACAATATACAGAGTTAAAATTAAATATTGAGAGTATTTTGATCTGTTACTTTAAGCCCTGAATTGTGCTGGGTGTTCCTAAGGAACAGAGTGCAGATGAGGCAAATTCCCTTCACATCCTTACATCACATCTCTTGCCTCTGTGCTGCTAATTAAACTGTGTGACTAACTAAGCATGCATTGTTGCTAGCAGAGGGCACAAGCTGAATGCTGATCTGAGGCAGTTTATACACAGATGTCTGACACCTCCCCAATTATCATTCTCTTTCACTCTCACAGGTGGAGATTCCATCCCAGTTCATTCAAGGCTACCGTGTTTTGTACCGGCAAACTTCTGGGCTGCCCTCCCCAGGGCCGTGGCAGATGCAGGACTTGAGGGTCGCCTCTGAGAGGGACATAACTATCTCCAGTTTGAAGAAAGGCATTGTCTATGAGATTAAAGTGCGGCCGTTCTTCAACGAGTTCCAGGGCGCGGACAGTGAATCTATGACAGCGCGCACCATGGAAGAAGGTAAGAGATGAATAAATTCACATTTCTGGTAAAAAGAAAAAAAGATCTTCGTAGACTTAATGATGGAAAAAATTTGGGATTTGGTTATTAATGCATGAGCAGATGCTCTCATGTTAATGTTTCTACCTACTTTTATATTTAGTTGCCGCTAGTAATGGCTCCATGGCTAGATAGTAATGGATAATGGCATTTCAAGTACACCCACCCACACACGCTTGCTGCTGCTGCAGTAGCATGTCCTCAGTGTGTGGAAACAGGTCTCCCAGACAGCGCAGTGGGGTTCTGTGATAACCCCGGGCCTCTGTGGGATGGTGGGCAGAAGGGGAGGGCATAAGCCATCTCTTGCGACTTAAGCTCACTTCTCTCTCACTGCCTCTCTCTGGACCCCTGCTGCCATTTTTCTGTCCAGACTAGTATTATCTGACCCCCCACGGCTTCCACACTTCCCAAAGAGCTTTATGGCTGGTAACAATTCTCAGTACCATCGCTGCCCTCCTGTTGTGAAAATCAATTGATCAGCTACTGATTCATCTTGCAGAAACTGTAACATTTTGTTGTAGGTAAACAGAAAAGCTAGGGATCATGAAATGAAAAATACTTTATTAATCCAACAGGGAAATTCAATATTGTACTCTGTTCTTTCATTTTCGATAATATCAAAGGTATCATCTGATAGCTATCTTTTGATCTTGAGTAGGTTGCAAAGAGGAGCTGGACATAAGTGACTAATCTAAAACTAGCAAAGAAAATTAAAAGAAATGCAGCTAACATGCAAATGTAGACTAAGAAATTATATTCAACTATGCATAAAGCTTATAAGCAAACTAAATAAAGCAAAGCAAGTCTTTCTGCAGGAAATTTCAATCAAACCATCAGATTGTATCTGTTACAGTTACTGGCATGGACCTGCTGGCTAATTGTTGTCATAATTCAACCAGGTTGTTTTAGTTAACGATGACGATGACAAAATTATTTTGTTGACGCCTCCTTTTTTTCATGTTGATAAGTAGACAGCGACGCGCTAAACGTGGCTCTTTGATGACTAAAACGTGACACGACAAGTGTGAGTTTTCGTAGACAAGAGGAGACTGGATGAAGATGTTAGTGAGTGGTCTGTCAGACATTCAAAATGCATGTGGTTATTGCACTGTCATCTGTCTATAAAAAGCTAAAAAAGCTAAGAAAAAAGCATCAGCAATGCTGCTGGAGCCTATTGTTGTTTGATCAAACCTTCCACTGGTGGCATTGTCCACAAAGGGGTTTGAAGGTTGGAACCAACAAAATGATTTATGGACATTCAATATAATCCATCAGAATGCAATGAAGTACAGTGCCCAGTTTTTCGGGTTTTATTTCACTTTACAGTAGATGATGATGTGGACATTCCTTCTAGGTCACATAAGTTAAAAAATACCTCATCAACCCGTCTCTTCATACAGCTCTCTACAGAATACGTCCACATTATCTGACCCAGAATGTTGGGAAACTAATACTAAAATCTAGTGCAGTCAAAATGCCTGCTTGTACCCAAAGTAGGTAGAAATGATCATATGTCCTCCGTCCTTTACTGTACAAACCAAATATTACAACTAGTTTTAATGAAAATTCACATAGTTTCAAGAAAGGTCAGGGACCAGCAAGGTGTCTTCTTGACTTTATTTGACAAAGTTTTGAATATGCAAATTTCAAAATAGCAAAAAGACCGCCTTAGCTATTCTAACGATAAAAGGCCAGTATGTCACTTTTTTTTCCTTTTTTTTTCTTTTCTTACTAAAACATTTTTTCTATTAAATTACTAAAATGCGATTAAAATGAATATGCATTTTTGTCCAAAAAACTAAGGCTCAAACTAAGATGGCTGCCAAACACAACACTGAATACAATCTATTGTATCTCTAAAAAGCCACTCTACAAAGTGTTGCTTCCGTAACTTTTCATGAGGCGGGGGATGAATTTTGAAGATATTTCATACACGTTATATTTCCTCAGAGCAGGCACTCTTTATGTATTTTACTGCATTTAGGTACTAAATTATTTGAACTGCTTAGAAATAGCCTCACACTGCGAGCAAGCCCTAACAAAACCAGTGATGCAAAAAAAAAAAAAAAAAGAAATCTTTTTGCTCAAAGCAAGTTTGTTTAATGATGAGAGGTCCCAGTTAGAGAATAAGGACATGCTAAGACCAGAGTATTTAACTGGTGGCAAAAGGAAACTAACCTCACTGGAGTCCAATTAAAATGGCCTCACAGGATTACCAGAGGTCTGTACAGACTGGGACACATGCTGTATTTACTGGATTCACCGTACTGGAAGAATTGGCTTGATCTGTCCATTTTCTAGACCTCAGACATGTGCTGCTGTGTAGAATTATCAGAAAACCACTTGTTGTCTTTCAGAGGCAGATTGTACCTCCGCTTCTGAGGATGTTGGTGTGAGGCCGGACACAGGAGGTTCTCTTATTGTCACAGATACGAGCCAAGGCTCTCCGGACAAATCAAAGGAATGAGATGGTGTCCTACAGTCTCATAACATTTTCTTTTAATGATCATAATGTGCTGATACTGCATTAAATCAGGGCTATATGGTTTGTGAAGAAAACTGATGAGAATAGAGACGGCGGCGTGAAGCCAAGATCTGCCAGCTAGAGTTTATTTGTTGCAGCACGTATGCCATCGGGCAACAGGCAAGTTGGTGTAAAAATGTTTGCTAATTTGTAAACGAATTGTTTAATTTATGCAGCGATTTGCATAATTTGTTTCCTACCTAAAGTCCTGTATACCAGGACAGTAAGCAGCTTATGTGCCTTTTCTCTAATTGCACAGCTGTGAGTACAGTACATCTGAAATCTTCCCTCAGCCACTGAAGGCATTTTTGCCTTAAATTACTCTCCAGCTACATTGCTCATCAGTCTTGTTATCAGTATTAGTCACATTGATAAAAACATACTCTTTGACCTTTTTTACTGTTGTGACAATTTGTTGGAATGTTATCCTGAGTCATTACTGGTATTGCAGTCAAACTGCAGGATACAGCTAATGGGTCACATCTTCCTCCAATGCTCACCTTTGACTGCCTGGAAGGTGCCATCTGTTTGCTGCGCTTCCATTTGGTCGGGAAAAAAAACCATTTTATTTCAAAGTTAAACCTCCTATATGGCATGATCGTAGCCTGAGAAACTTCAATATGTGAAAGTTCAGGCATGTTTCACTGCTTGTTTTGATTGTTGCCTTATTCTACTGTTTGTTCTATTCTAAGCTTAATTGCTGTCTTGTGGGAAACGTATGAAAAATTATTCATGATATGATACTCAAGCATTATATCCAAGCTGATAAACAGGTTAAAATGCTAAATTATTAATGCAGCATAACCATAAATTTCATATTGTATTGTCAAAGCATTGGTGATTGGAGGAAGCTCTTCCTGCATTCCTGCCCCAAGGTCAAAATCAAACACATGGATATTGCCACATTGAATAGTTTCTATTGTTTTCCTGGAATAGGTTTTATAAATCCAGCAAAAACTCATACAAGGACAGAGGTCTGTGCTCTCATTTCTTTCGCCCCGTCTATTTTAGTTTTTTCGTTTCCCCTCAGCATGCTTATGATTATGTTTATATTTGTCAAATTCACTGCACAAAGAAGGTATGTTGCTTCATTAACGATGGAGCAGCCACCACATTTAAAAACCTAGTTTGTTGACAGTATTGATTGGTTTTTCAATGTACTAAGGTGAAATGGTTAAATGTATAAATATTCAATGTGCTTTTAATTAAAATGTAGGATTTTCAGACTTCCAAACATATTGAAATATGCATAACTAGGCCTAAACATTATTGGTTAGCAACTAGTGGTAGCTAAAATAATGACAAACTGACTTTATCTGAGCACTGCCTCATTTACATTCCTCATCCTTGCAGTTTTCTGCAAGGATGAGGAATGTAAATGTTCACCTCAACATTATGTCGTCTTGTCTTGTGCAGGCGTTGATCATGCATCATAGCTGGCAGTTGGAAGCCATCTTTGTGCCGTGTTAAAATTCTATTTCTTCTACTCAGACACAGCAGATATAAGAAGACTCAGAAGGGGGTTGTGGGAGGCTTTCATCGCAACGTGTACTTGCCGTTGGTTTTGTGTTTCAGCGCCTTCAGGGAACATGTGGAATCAAAATATTCCCAGCAATATATACTCCACATCTCAAGTTTGTCCTTTTGTCCCCCCAGTTGTAACTTATAGGTGTAATATAAGATTATGTAATAATATTTGGCTAGCCTGTTATTAAATAAGTAATTTTGCTTGCTGTTCAGTCAATACAGGGTTATTACAGTACTGGGACAGTAAATCTATGTGAGACAGATTGAGAGTAATTGTTTCAGAGTCATTTCTGTCTAAATAGGAGATATCTTCAAAGTGGATTGAGATAATTAGTTAAATATAACAGAATAGCGGACATTGCATATGGCTAACTAAATTCCTTTGTACTTCCATGCTGTCAAGATTTTCACAAGCATGCCATATGAGATGCCTCTCTTTTAAGTAAAATCGAAATCCTTTTGTAAGGTTTGTTTCATCTGTCTGGCTAAAGGAAGTCTGTTGTTTTGCTGTCTTCATGCGTGGCTTAAATGAACCAGCTGCTGAGCTCTCCATATGGCCTCGCTTCATTAAATCATCTCTGATTATACATAGGTAGTATCTACATGAGATGCTCTACACGTTTGCTCTCCTACTGCCCCTTTTTCAGAACCAAGTCCATCTGGAGAATTGAAGTTACAGCTGTAGTCTGCCAACGTAATGCCACCCCTGCTTTGTCCTCTCAGCTTTGAAATGCAGTGCCTTTTTTTGCTGTGGCGATACACTGCAGTTAGCATTATTATTTTACAGTCTCTTAATTGAGGTCAAAGGAGTCCTTTCATCTCAGTCAGATTTTAATGATACGACTGTGGGCACCCAGAGGTGGCCGCTATTGTGAGAGGAGCCGATTTGTTCAGTGGCGTAGACGTGCTATTTGCTCCTTCTTTCCCGCAGGCCTCTTTAAATCTTTAATCTGTCCTTTCAGGTTATCAGGCCAATTTGATGCATTTAAAAGATTAAGATACTAAACTTATTATTATTAAAAAGAAAAAAAAAGGATTTGAAATTGGCACCCTGAGGCCCACATTTGTGGTAACACATCATCTCTTTTTTGGCACAAGAACTTTTGCTCATATCTAAACTTGCTGATCTGCTTGGGATGGTTGTCATTTGTGGAATTAAAATAGAAAAAAAACAGTTTGGATCTTAACTGCTTGGCGTTTATAACTCAGGATGCCATTAAGTTATTGGAATCCTCTATTCAGTAAGATGAAGTGCTCTGGATTCCATCTGCCCAGCAAGATTTGAGAGTACCTAGTTGTAAGGCTTGCTGTATGAATATGAATTGAGGTATAGAGTGAGACAAATCCCCCTCTGACATGATAAAAAAAAAGACATGAAACGCTTCCTTCTATTCTAAACAATATGCTAAGCCATTTAATCCTTTCTTTTTTTCTTATGTATATCCCTTCTATAAAATGTTTGCCCCTCGTCACCCGTCAGCACCCAGTGCACCTCCGCAGCAAGTGATAGTGTTGACAGTGGGAAGCCACAACAGCACATCTATCAGCGTGTCATGGGACCCCCCCCCTTCTGACCAACAGAATGGCATCATCCAGGAGTACAAGGTACATTCACCCTGTCCCAGACTGCATATTTAAGTCATGTAATATACAAACGTATTCTAAACCCCATGTGCTGCGTCTGTCTTCGTCAGATCTGGTGTTTGGCCAACGACACTCGCTTTCATGTCAATAAGTCTGTGGATGCAACCATCCGTTCCGTGGTAGTCGGGGGTCTGCAGACAGGAGTGCAGTACCGCGTGGAGGTGGCTGCAGGCACCAGCGCAGGGGTGGGGGTTAAGAGTAAACCCCAGCTCATCATCCTGGGTAATCCACTCACACACTCCAAACCTGGGGTCAAATGAAATGACCTCATAATGGGGTGCCTAGGTCTCTATAGCAGATCAGGGGTCTGGAAAAATGATTTAGCAATTTATCGCACCACAAGAAAGAAGATTGCGCTTTACAACGCAGGCGTCTGTGGAGAAATCAATAGTGATTCATTAAGTGTAGTGTCTGGTAACACTGTGCCAAGTACTGTTAGCCATATCAATAATCCTCTTCAATATGTGGGCAGCTGGTGCTAACACAGTAGACAGTGTTTTTGTTGGAGCTTATCAGCCTATCACATCTTATGAAATAGCCAAAGGATGCCCACAGTATATAAGCCAAGAATCAATATGGCAGACCAGGCCAGATGCTCTTCGTCTGTGACTTTTGACTGATATATTATAACACCCTTAACGTACAGAGCAGGGGAAACAGGCCTGTGGAGCCGCAGCTTAATGATGGAGGGTGTTGAGGGAGGGCGGGGAGGGTGGAGTTGTCCCTGCTGGAGACTGTGAATCTAATTTCACAGCACAGTAGCCGCAACAGAAAATCAAACTCTGTCAGAGCTGCTCTGTCAATCTCGTGTCTTGCAGCTCAAGTTGATAAGTGCACTGCTGAATTGATTAACTCTATATTGGATGCACTGATGCTGCTTATTTATTTATTTCTTTTTATGTGGTTTTTCCTCAGTGATTTTTTTTCTTTTATCTGTTGGCGTACCCTTTGGTCTGTGTGTCCTGATGTTTGCTCTGCAGCATGTTCCATCCTGCCTTTGATTTCCTCACATCTTCACCTGACTCAGTCTTTTACAGTTTTTTTTTAACTCTTTCTTTATCTAAATCTTGATCACCAATTTTTTTGGTCCACAGTATTTATTTTTGTTTAACTTTTTTCATTGTTTATTGGTTCATCTTATTATGAACCAGTGCACTTAGATAACAATTATTTTCTCATTCACATATGGTCAAATCAACATACAGATAATAAATCTGTGCCTTCCCTGTGTGCATGCATTTATATGTGTGCCTCCAGGTGGAGAACTAAGGGATGTAATGACAGGATCGGAGGGCAACAATAGCATCTCAGACGTGGTGAAGCAGCCAGCCTTCATCGCTGGCTTGGGAGGAGCCTGCTGGATTGTCCTCATGGGTTTCAGTGCCTGGCTGTACTGGAGGAGAAAAAAGAGGAAGGGCCTGAGCAACTATGCAGGTAAAACAATCAGTCCATATGGTTCTGAATCAACAGCAGATCTCAAAGCACAGTAGGCCTCTCCCTCCATGGGAAGCTGACGTCATCACAGATGTGGTTCCATTTGACACGGCTTAAAATGCACAACAAAGGAAAATATATTCAAGCTCAGATGGAAATAGGAGCTATTTACTTTAATTCACTGTGCAGTGATGTGCATCAGCTGTGCTGAGTTCCATCAGCACCACACCTCAACATCACCATAATACATTCATGCGAGATAAGTAATTTAACATCCCCTTCCATTATCAGACCATGGCCGGTGTTGTTTGCCCATTAACATGAGCTACATCAGGGTTTGGGTATGGAATATTTTTTTAACCCACCACAAGTAAACCATGTAGCTGTATGAATTTATTATAATGTCCACTGCAGCTTTTAGTGTGGTGACATATGAAAACAGCACATTGATTGCCTAATTACATAGAGCCTGATACGATTTTGTTTTAAACAATTATCTATGCATGTATATATTTAAAATCTTGAGAATATCAGAACTTTTTTTTTCCTTTTTCATTCATAGCCCTTGTATAGAATCTTTCTTTACATAATTAAAAAAAGTCACATTTATTACTTCAAGGCCCAGTATTTCACAACACATTAAAAATATCTAAAACTATTATGAAGATGCGTACACCCCAAGGGAGTGAAATAATGGTTTAAAGTGTCACCTCAATTTGAGATTCAGCCCTCAGAAGCATCATTGTGATTTAAATGGTTCTAGAATGCAATGGCTAGATGAACCAGGGCCCCAAGTTTCATCAGAGTCTGATCAACACTGACGTGACATGCAATGATGGATGAACAAACAAAGCAAAACGAAAGGGCTCAATCCACATTATATTTCCACTTCATTTGTTTTTTTAGCATGGGGAAAAGACTTCTGTTTGAAATATATATTTGAAATTCATCATTCTTGCTTCACCCTTTGATATCCCCACTCTTGTGTCTTCTTGAATTGCAGTTCAGTCCTTCACCTTTACTCGTGCAGGTATGTAGGCATGTTGTGTTTTCATAAAACAATGTAATTCTCTGTTCGTCTGTAGGCAATCAGAGACGATGTTGTTCAATTTGTGATGCTATTGCAAGTTAATTATTTCTCTTTTTTTCTTTCCAAGTAACATTCCAAAGAGACAGAGGCCTGATCAGAAATGGAAGGTGAGAATTTAACTTATAAAAAACCAAGAAACCTCTCTGCTGGAGCTTTTTCTGCTGACATTTCAGCACCACGCAGTGCAATTCATATTCCGTCCTGTCGTTGGCACCGGCCCATTGTACTACCTGTAATGAAGAGTTCTCTCATGATGAATGGAATTTGCATACCCGTTCCCCCTGCTTATTCATACTGTATCGGTGTATGATTTGCACTGGTGTTCGCTTGATGAAATCATTAATCACTCCTTTGAAGTGAGTGCTACCAATTAATGCAGGTGGGCAGCTGTTTTATTCACTGGTTCTCTCTCAGTTCATCTAAGGTTGCTGGTGCAGTGAAAGGTCGCAGGAGGAGGGGAGAGGTGATGAATGTGCTGTTTAAAAAAGCTTAGCGTAGAGGACACAGTCATGGGCCAGACGGTACAGAATGTGGGGATAAAAGGGGAAAGAGTTGACTCTGTTTAGCAGCTAAAGGAATTTTCTGTCTTGTCAAAATGCCCAAAGTGAAACCTTCTTTAGTTTTTTATCCAGGGAAAAAAACGATAATATGTGATTTTTCTTTTGCATGTGCACAATAAGCGAGCGAGTCTGACATGCAAGATTGCATTGCATTTCAGCTTTTTCAAAACACACGTAAGGATTTGTGTCAGATATGCTATCATTATGTGTAGTTGCTGGGCCTTTCTGAGAAAATATATGTTAAATGTGATTTGAAATTGAAATTACTGGCATAATTGTTGGAGCACCTCCGAGCCATCACCGTGTCAGCTGCAAGCATTGCCCGTCTCTCTTGGCGAAGCAGGCTCAGTGGCAAATTCGCTATGTGGCTGCACATTAAACATGCAAACAGAATGTGTTGACTGGATGTGCAGAATGTCTTGCCATTTTTTCGCCTGTTGATGTGAAATGGTTGTAAATAGTCTTTTTGCCTCCTCCTGAATTCCTCCCCAACAACTTTCTTACCTTGAAGTCAAAGCGCGCTTTCACGACTGTTGTATTTCACAAAGACAAAATGACACGGTAGCTTTCCTCAACCACCTAATGGGCTTTTGCTGTCTCTGTTACCATGGAGACGGTGCTCCAGTGTAGCTGATCTGCCAGAGGCTGTCCATGATTCTCAATTTAAAATGTAAATTTCTGTTGTGCTAAGGCTCTAAAGTGGATTTAGTGTGTGTTTAGGCCTGCCTTGTTTCTCTGGGGAGAGGTAGGGGAGGTAGAGGGAAGAGGGTGGGGATGGGTGGGAGGGGGGTGCAGAAGTCTGATTTATAGACTTGCCATTTTATGTCTCACTGTTGTTTATTGTTGCTTGTATGTGTGCTGGGCTGCTCCACAGGCGAGAATATGCTGAACGAGTTTTCGCATCATCTTGTTGTTGATGCAGCAGGAAGAAAATAAGCTATGCCGTTACAGGGGGAGCAGAATATTTAACAATGTTGCTTTTTTTTTTTTTCACTCTCCCTCCCCCTTCATCCTTTGTCTGATTTCGAACATCGTCTCTCAGCCGTCCGGGGTTATTGAAGGGTGGTGATCCGGGCCTCCCCTGGTTGGCTGACTCTTGGCCTTCCACAAGCCTCCCAGCTAATGGAGGCTTAGGGAGTCCGAAGGGCGGCAGCAACTTTGGCCGAGGAGGTAAGCACCATAAACTAGCTGGGGTGAGGAGCAATGCCCTGTTGGACGTTTTTGACATGCATCCTTCGGGAAGCACTGTGACAGCACATCACGCGTACACACACGCACACACACAAACAAGTAAAGCACATTCACTCGAATTAAAAGAGCCTCTGAGGGTCATATTTTACTAATTTGATTTGACAAACTTGATATTCTGCTGAAATTCGTGGTGTTCTAATGTATTTTTGGCTTTCATTTTTTGGCATAACTTGTCAGTATGCATTTTGCGAGGTTGTGTAATATTAATAGTCAAGGTTTATGGGTTTTTTGGTGCAATTTTACGTTATGTTTCAAGTTGGAGACCTGCAGGCTTTCTGTGTGCAAGACATGAGAGCTGAAGGTTATCGCTGTTTAAATATCCCCTCTCATGAACACTCCAACAGGCTCCCACTGAGTGTTGCATGCTAATTATGGTTGTTGATAATCACTTTCATTTATATCAAGTCCAGTTTAGACCTGCATTTAACTAATACAGAGTGCCAGAGCAGCAGGGAGTGTTAATGACCTTAAAGATCGTTAAGTTCATGTCAACTTATCTCTCCATGTTGCCTTTTCCATCCGCTTTCTCTTTTTGTCTCCGTCCGCCTTTGTCTCAGATGTTTTACCGTCTGCAGCAGTGGAGAAAACGGGCACCATGCTGTCTGATGGTGCCATCTACAGCAGTATCGACTTCATGGGGAAAGGAGGCTACAGCAGCCCGGCGCGAGGCAGTCAGCCCACCCCCTACGCCACCACTCAGATACTTCAGTCCAACAGCTTCCATGAGCTGGCTGTGGACAGGCCAGACCCCCGCTGGAAGGCTTCTCTCCAAGCCCAGCAGGAAATGGCAAACATGGGCTACTCACTAACTGACAGACGCCCTGGTAATGGTATGAGCCATGCTAAAATGAGCAAGATATCAATTTTATTTTTCATCTGCCTAATTGTGTGCTGTCTGCGTGGTTGCGGTTGTATCATTGGAGCGTCTCTGTGGACATTTTCAGTGAAAAATCACAGGCAGTACTTAGCCAGTAAGAGAAATTACTTAAGGCTAAAGAGCAAATTGGAAAGGAAGGAATTTATTTACATATTCACTAAACTGGACCCTTAGGACAATGTTCATAATTACTCTTCTGTCTTCATCACCATTCTACCCTGAGAGCTTATCTAGCCCAGAAATGTCACGCAATCATGACACATTTCTTTGGCTTAATTTGATTAGTGATGGCAGAAAATCTCTCAGTGTTCTGAGTTATTTTTTTTTTTAAATTTAGCTTCTACACATTTTGTGAAGTCACGGAGGAACGTCTGTCTGCGCTGTTTGTAGTTTTTTGCACAATAGGCCGGGTGCTCGGCTAAATGTCAGGCTTACCAGAGATAAAGTGGAACAAGAGGGGAAGCTGTACGGATGCAGCTTAAAGTGGTTTGCCGCACGTTTTGATGCCTCTTTAAGAAATGTCAACATTTCGAAAATGTTTTAATGTGCTGTCAGCACATACAAAAAAAGGGGGAAATAAGGGACAGTGTGTGGGAGACAGGTTTGAAAATGCAGGTAGGACATAAAGGTGGAAGATAGGTTTCAAAACAGGGGCGTATGCATGAGTAAATGAAGTATTGAATCATGATTGTGTGTCCAGTGTACGGCACTTCCTTTGCATCATAAACATCCTTTTGTCTTATTCTGCCACCAGGAGCAAAGGTGGGGAAGAAAAAGAAGTTAAAGGGTGTCACGAAAACATCCAAGTCAAATGGGACATGTTGGGCTAACATGCCCCTGCCTCCACCTCCCATGCATCCACTTCCGGGTACCGAGGTTGACCTTGACCGGTACCCTCAGGAAAACCATGGAGGAGGGTAAGATACACATCTCATCAGTCTCTGATCTGGAACACATAAAATCAGTGGCGTTTTCTCCCAGAAGCAAAGGGAAGCACAGCCTCCTCTATTTTTTGTTTATGTCCATTCATTTATTAATTTCCAGACCGTGGCCGTCATTGTTCTGAAACTCTTGATTTTAGAGCGAATA
>JAVQJG010243246.1:0-36475 GCA_036024015.1 Craterocephalus amniculus | reverse complement strand
TAAATGTTCAGATATTCTGATATGAACCTTGCTGGACCACACACTGGTATGTGTACTACTGTATGTAGTTGTTTGCTGATGATAAACTTCTGTCCTGTTCCAATGACCCGTGGAGCTGCTTTTATTCAGAGCTGGAACATTGTGTACACTTGCTGAAACAGCCGGTCATCATGTCGTCCACGTCTGAAAAGCGCTTAAAAGTATAACTGTACATCAGTCCTGTCAGAGTTGTTATACTCTAAATATTCAAATGTGGAAACAAAAGGAAGGAAAAGGAAGCTGCAGCTAAATAATGGGCCAGTTTCTGAATCATTTCCTAATTGTTAATGAGGGTTTCCAGGGCTGCATGCCAAAGCAGGAGGGCCAATTGTGAGGGATGTTAGAACAGTGAAGGGGAGGCAGAAGAGAGGGAGAAGGGGCGAGCTGTGGGGACACGGTCACTGAGGGGACCCCCAAACCCCATCAGCCCCCTCCTACCTGTTTGGCCAAGTGCTGGAGGAGGCAGCTGAGAGCGACTGTCACTTCCACCCAACACTTTAATGAGGGTCTAGCTGCTGCTGTGGGACTCTGGAGAGCTCGCGCTTCTTACACTGCTGTGATCATCAAACCCAGGGTCAGCTGACTTGGGGGGGGTCACTAAGATTTTAAAGATGTCCAACAACAATAATCAAGAGGAGAAGGAGGAAAGGGAAGAGGATGCAGAGGAGAAAGAGGAGGTCATGGTTAAAATTCCACCACCTCCACCTCCTCCGGAGGTCAATGGGAAGGGTCCAGCTGAGGACGAGAAGCCCGTGGCCAATGGGCATCAGTGCCAGCCTATGAACCGCAGTATCTTTCCTCTCTTCGCAGTCTCACCGGCAGCCGAGAGGATCCGCTTCATCTTGGGGGAGGAAGATGACGGCCCGGCGCCCCCACAGCTCTTTACCGAGTTGGATGAGCTGCTGTCGGTGGATGGACAGGAGATGGAGTGGAAAGAGACGGCCAGGTAAGAACCTTTTGTTTTTGTTCCTAATCTCAGGTATCAGTTGTCTCAATGGTCTTAATGGCCAAGTACAGTACAATAGAGTTTTTTCAAAATGTAAAAAACCATCTTATCCAGTTTAACTCCAAAATCTGGGAGAATATTTCAGCCCAGCGAAGGGCTGCGATTGGACAGAGATGGGATGATTGTTTTATACATCATTAGCCCTGGATGAGTGAAGCTCTCTCAGGGGGAAACTGGATCCCTGGGCTGCTGTTTGAGGCACCAAATGGGTTTATTTGTCATTCTAACCTCTGACCAATTGTACTGCAGACCGTAGTTCTGGTTCACTGTTGCCTGTCTGATTTGTAGAGAAACTATTAGAGAACATTTGATATGCAGATTGCTTAAAATTTCTTACATTTTCTAAAAGGTGTCCTTTTTCTTTCTTTTTTTTATGTTTCAAATGATTAATTCAAAAGCTTCTATTAACCTACCAGGCAGAATTTTGATATGGATATTGCAGCATTTTCCCCTTGCTTTTGTTTAAGAGTCATGGGGGGTGAAAGGGGGGGTTGATAATTTGGTTTTGAACTCACACATTTTTGAAAGCCTTGTTGCTGTTCGTGCCGCTTTTAGTAGAATTATAATCATTGTGGTTTTATTAACCTATGAAAATTTTAGTGGCTCTTTAGTGAATTTTAGAGTGTAGTGCACTTTTTGATGTTTTTAATTTTAACTCTTTAAGCCCAGCCCAAGAAAAAATTGGATGAAAAGTCCAATTTCTTTTTATTTGAAATATTTCTTTGGTCCTTAAAAAATGCAGGGAAAAGTTGATGAACAATTTTATTTGTGTATTTTCCATTTATTTATTGTATATGTTAAAATTATCATAGTAATGTCTTCTGGTTCCTGGTAACCATAATACAGCAGAGGACAAATTGTGTACAACAGGGTTTTAAGCAAAGTTTTTACCATAAAGTGATGCAAAATGCCTCAAGCTGCATCAGATAGGATACTTTTGGCTTCAAACCAATACTTTTTGAAAGATGTTTTGTCAAATTGGCACAAAACTCTGAGACTTTTTCAGAAGTTCATCAATCCTGTTAACTATTCTACTAACACTTTAAGAAATCAGTTTTTTGTGCAAGTTTGAGCAAGTGTGCTTGAAATGAACGGGTCGGTCTCACCAGCGCTGGGTATCACTGTCTGCTGCCAAGAGCAAGTTTGGCAGCCAAAGTGGGCAAATAAAAACCCTGGTTCTGAATCGGTTCTGGCTGCCTTCCCCCTGACTCTGAGGGAGGGATGGATGGGGGGGGGGGGTCAGAGAGACTCAAAAGTCCATCATGAATACAAAAAATTTAAATCCTGCTTTTTTAATTTTAGCTAATAGATCATTTCTACATGTAAACTTTGTTTGGCTGCTACCTAACAATCCCGATGAGACATTATGGTTAGTAAGGATAAAGTAAATTAGAAGATATTACTGGTCAAATAGGACTATTTATGATAAATATAAATTTTATTCTTTCATCTCTCTAGGTGGATCAAGTTTGAGGAAAAGGTAGAGAAGGGGGGTGAACGATGGAGTAAACCCCACGTGGCAACGCTGTCTCTGCACAGCCTGTTTGAATTGCGGACGTGCATAGAGAAAGGCACCATCATGCTGGACATGGAAGCTTCCACTCTGCCTCAGGTTGTCGGTAAGGTTGCTTAAAAATGACTGAAAGTTAGAACCTTGAACATCGTGAGTGATTTAATGTAATGTATTGTTAAAGTAAAAGTTAGGGAAGCTGTGCCCACCTCAACAAACCCAGTCTGCTCTTATTGGCAGGCTTCAGTGGCCTCAGCCCTCATCAGCTTTGCTCTGATTCAAGATTCTAAATTCAAGAAGCTGTCATTGGTCGCAGCTCTGGAAGGAATAATAGAACTGATTAAATGTTTTCATTTGGCCTGTCTTACATAAAAACACCTACAGAAAAGCATCTGTCTCCACAAAGCTAGGATATGTTGTATTTTTCTCCTGAAAAACTATCTCAAAGTTGATAATCTTCTCAAATTTGTAAGAAAGAATGGTCAGCTCAAATCAGCCAATCAGAATGGACTGTAATTTTCAGCCCTGTCTAACTGATGATGATGATTAAAATTTACCAGTGCAACTGACTGTTTGTTAAAAACAGTTAATGTGACCAAAAATAAGCCAATGACATTTTCTAATAAGATGGCTTTCCCAACCATACCTTCTCTTTGACACATTGAAGTAGGAATAACGGACGATGTAAAGTGAAAGATGTCAAATAAAAACAGTTTATATAATTGTCAAAATACTGAATCTTATTATAGTTGCCCTGACAGCTACATTATGTATAGTTAGACATTAAATAGTAAAAGAGAGATGCTCAGGATTGGTTGTTTTATTGTGTACAACTTCCACATTTACCTTTTTATATACATTACAAATATTAATGCTCATTATTCATCCTTTACCTTGTTAACTGTATCAAGTTAGCATATTTTACCTTTAAACTACCAGGAATTACTGAATATTTTTAACTTTAAGGGTAGATTTTCCCCCTTTCACATCTCTCCGTCCCTGTCGTCTTTGCTGACTGATAAAGGTCAGCGTGTTCCTGATTGTGAACCAAGACCTCTTCTGTCTGTGTGATTGGAACTGCTCTCTGATGTGCAGCGTGCACGTCCGACTGCAGAGTCATGCACGGATTTGTGGACTGAAGCGCATCACAGGACTCTGACGCTTCATCCCTTTTTGTTTCAAGAGTAGCTAAAGGCCCGAGTCTAAGTCCCGGATATGCTGAGCTTTATCTGGCAACAAAGGACTCAAATAGTTTTGAAATGACCAGACAAAAACTTGATCATTTAAGGCCTGTCAGCTCTCCGTTTGCTCTGAGATGATTATGTGTCTGCCCTCCTATCATGCCACCGCCCCGTCCTTTTTTCGTCTGCATGAAGGAGCAGGAGGAAGAGGAAAGAGTTACCACTTGGGCTGATTAATGTGAAGTAATTGACTGTGCTGCGTGGACTGCACAGGCCGAGAGGAGCCAGGCCTCTTGCTTTGAGGCCTGCCGACTTGACTGATGGGCCATTAACGGCGCTACCCCTGTGCAGGAAGAGAAATCTCCCCGAGGCTGCTTCCTGTCAGCATTCAGGCTTCTGACCTTCTTTTTAAAAATAGGCTAGACCTTAAATTGAGCCGTTTCGTGATGCCATGAAGATTTTTGTACAAGAGTATATAGTCTTGTAAGCACTAATTAAGCCCTTGCAAGTATGCAGAAGCTTCCTACTGTGACTTTATTATCTACTTTGAGTGATTTGGGGAAATCAAGAGTGACTGAGATGGCTTTAAAAAGGGATACAAAATTTAATAATGCACTCAAGTATATGCATTTTTTATAAGACATTGATTTTTGCAAGTGACACCTTACTAAAATGATTTTTTCCATGAGTTGTTACACTAATTGAGTACAAAGGCTATGGTTTGTGAACATTAAAAAAATATATTTTTGTTGGTTGTTTATCATGACTGTCTTCTGAAAAATACAAAATAATTCTCTTTTCCTCATCATCTCCCTGTCGCCTCTGCTCTCTGCGTTCTCAGAGATGATCACTGACAACCAGATAGAGATCGGTCAACTGAAAGCAGACCTGAAGGACAAGGTGACGTACACGTTGCTACGGAAACATCGCCACCAGACCAAGAAGTCCAACTTGCGCTCCCTGGCTGACATGGGCAAAACGGTCTCCAGTGCAAGTAGGCTGTTTTCCAACCAGGAAAACGGTAATACTGGTGCCAGTTTGGTGCAGTCTTTTTTCATCTTTCTTTAAAAAAAAAATGTAATGATGGTCAATTAAAATCTTTTTCATTAGAGTAGGGGGGTGGAGTCACTTTTCAGGGTTTGAACCACTTATGTGGAACTGAAAAGACTAAATAAGAATCGGCTTGAATCAAAAGATGAAGGAAAGCTTTTTTTTTTATCAACAATCCTACCAGAAGTCTGTCTGTGTCACATTTAATGTATTAACACAATAACTGCTTAAAAAATCAAGTCATCTAATTAATTTAATGTTTGTGGATTTGTTTTTGCTAATTCATCATAAACATTTATCAACTTAGTAGCGGAAACCTGACTAATGAGACTTAATATGCTCTAATAACTTTTTATGTCAACATCCTAAAAATTGATCACATTTTTTTTCTCACCTCGAGCGGCTGCTGTTGATGACATGATCACACTCGAATGCTATCCTTTGCTGTTGTCACTTTTACCAGTTGGCTGTACATGAATTTAGTGTTGCTTTTGGTTGTAATTTCTACTAAGAAAACAAGGGAGCTTAAGCTGTGAAGTCTTTACAGATTCATCCTATTTACTTGGAACAGCTGAAAGATCTGACATTGTCAGTGTTGTCTAGCCATAGCCATTTTCTGAACCGCTTAATCCAATTGGGTCGCGGGTGTGCTGCAACTTTGAAATATTTTTGATCATAGCCAGCTGTTCCAGCCTCCTGATATCATCACCACGCATGATGCATCGTTGCGTAAACAAAAATGGAGGACAAGTAAAGGGATGCTAAAGCTAATCTGATGAGCTCTACGTGGGATTAGCAGGGTTATGGGAATCAATAGACTGACCCAGTCTTTTTTCCCTTTTTACCTCAGATCACTTCTTCATTAAGATTTATTTAGGTTTAAGGAAAAAGTCTTACATAGGAAATTTTACTTCAAATTTGCAAAATGCATATTTTTGTTAATAGTTTATCTTAATAACACCTCTTCATCGTGGAAGTGGGCTGTCACTTTCTTTTCACAGAAAATCCTTAGTAGAGATTTGACTGGGTTACTTGTGTTTCTGAATGCATTTGACTTTCATTCTGCTACGAAATCATCAAAAAATGAAACAGAAATTAAAATATTTGAGCAAAGTGGCAGCCCAGCTCCACACTGAGCAACTGGATGTATCATTGTGATGTAAATAAGCTGCAGGAAGCCATGGGTCTTTGGAAAGTGAAGTTATTTATTACCTGCCATCACATCCAAGAAACATTTTGAATGATAAGAAGAGGTTCAAATGGAAATTTCCTCCATAAAAGCCTCCGTCTCTTATCAGGATCATAGTAAAGATAACGACCATCACTGATAATCATTGATTGATTGGAACTCTTTAAGGATAAAGTGCATCTTTTGTTAAAATACAATCCGACGGCCCATGGTTTCTGTGTTTAATGACACCTCTCCTCTTTCCTTTCTATGCACAATCAAATTCCATTTCTGCAATCTTTTAACAGTTTTAAAACCATCTTAATCATCTATTGCTTTGTCTGCATGCTCTGCTGTCAGCTCTCCCTTCATCTGTCTTTTCCATCTCTTTTTCCTCCGCTCTGCTTGCCTGGACTGGCTTTGATAACCTGCTGCTGCTACTAAAAGTCCGCAGTCCTCTTGAGAATTCTGTGACTTGCCTGTCAGGTCACATCTCAATGGAGGACTTGCAGAACCAAAGGAGTACCAGTATGGACTGGCTTAGTAAGTTCAGCAGACCCAGTTCACATTTCAGACCATTCATCAGGAAAATTAGGACCAATTCATTTATTTTTGTCTTGTCTAGGTTTTAGATAAAAACACTTGTAGTCAGTTTAGTTTGGTTCTTAGACATTTTTTAAGTGGTTTTCATTATTTGGCTGCATCATACTGACATTCATGTTATTACCCATAATGCTGAGGGGGCAGATGTATGAAAGGCTACAGTGGCACCAGATTTTTGCACCCGCTGAGGTTTTTCCGTCCCAGGATACCCCGTCTGATCTCTGGCGGCTTCACGGCTGCGTTAGCTGTCAGATCGCTCACGAGAGGACGAGCTGAAACTGAAAGTCAGCAGACGATCAGTCAAACCTGAAGTTTACCTGCTGAAGATGTTTGTAGGAGTGTTTGATGGGAAAGACGGGCCAGAGAGATGAAAGGCTCTAACTCTCGTTGCATCCCAGCTATTGTTTAAGTTATAATAATAATAATTATTAAGAAAAATGAAGGAAGATGGATTATTTTTCTGTTTAGATTTAACTGGAATTATTTAGGATTGTTAATGTAAATCCAGATATAAAGTTTGACATTATATAAACAGTAAATACTTAGGAATGGGAAAATTGATTCAAAAAATTGAAGATCTGGATATTTTTATTTCACGATTTTAGAATAAATTTTTTGTTAAAGAAATATTTTCAAATAAATGCAGACATTTTTAAAAACATTTTTTCAATTTCAATTTCCTTATTTATCTTTTTTTACTTGTCTTGTTGGCTCTTTATCAGCAGAATGTTGGTCTCGCTGTGTTGATTTTTCCTTATTGAAATTAAGATTTTTTGTAAAAATGTTTGTTTTTCTCCCCAAAAATCTGCATTATCGAAGATCAGAACAATCACATTTTAAATGGAATCGGTACTCAAAAAATGGTAAAGGAATTGAATCAGGAAGAAAGCATATCGTCCCAGATCTGCTCTCTATTAGATATTTGTAATACTTTCATTTGAAACTGTGAGGTTTTGCCGGACATGTTTAGCCATGTGACCCAGATTTTAAGTTAGATGAGTCAGATGAGTCTTTCTTTCTTCTTTTCTCCATCTTTAAGTTTGGGTGACTTTTATTGCTGTGGGTTATTTTCTTGGGTGCTGGGATTTAAAGCAATCTGGCTGTGCCACTGGTTTTTCCTGGGTCTCCTCCTTCATCCTCTTTTTTTCACTCAGTTCTTGCATCCTGAGGTTGTCAAACAGCTGTGTTGATGTGTACCAACAGATAGTCCCACCACAACTCACCGCAACCTGGCGTCCAGCAGCCTGAACGACATCTCTGACAAGCCAGAAAAGGACCAGGTTTGTCCATTTCATTCTTATTTTTATTTAAATACATTTTTGCATCAAAGTTCTGCTGTTTTAAGAAAAAAACTAAACATTTCTTGTCAGTGATTTTATCTGTGAATCCAAATATCTGCAGTCAAAATATGAAAATAAGAGATTAACCACTCACAACGTGACGGTCAGATGTGTGACTTATTGACATCATAATAAACATAATTTGACATTATAATTTTTAAAAATTGTGTGGTTCAACACAAGATGAAATCTTGGACGTTTTGTAGATAATTTCACAAGCTGGTGTATCTGGGACATTACAAGTAAAAAGGTGAATCATTTATTAAACAGTCCCGGCTGCAGGGTGTTGGCCCGATGCAGAGGAAGCCGGTCGCGGCAGAGATTACATCGTCTAAAGTGCGTTGTGCAGATTGTCGTCATTCGGCGTGTCGTAGTCACTTTCAGCCAGCTTTGTTATCACGCTGTTTATGTAATGAGCTGTTAAATAGGTCAACTTTTAACCTGAGGTGTGACATTTTGCAGCAACAGAGCAGGAAGGATAATTGTGGAATTGTGTGCTTCTGCTGGGAGATTCCTCTAAAACTTTACAATTCGTACAACTAATCCTTATTTATTACTTGTGAGTTTTAAGTAGAAAACCAGAATCTGAATGGCCATTTGCTCTCATCCCATCCCAGGCCTCTGGGAGATCAGAACTGGGACAAAACAACCCAGTAAGCGCTCCTGTGGGACAGAATATGAAAGAGATAACCAGACAGGAAACGTTTCTCCTAAACTCAAGCACTTCCACGCCCGCTCTGCTTCTCTGAAGTTTCCACACACAGATAACTTCCATACCAGGCCGATAACTCGCAGATAAGACGAACACGGACGCTTCCATATGAAGGCATTGTTAGATTTTATACGAACACGATGGACATTTATTTGACTTTTTCGTAAGACAGCAACATACTGTAGCAGTGATGGCATTTTGACCCAAAAATTCTGATGAAAACACTTCCTGTCAAACTTTCCACCAATCAGAGAGCTTCAATTGAGGGTAAAGTCCAATCAGGAGCGGCCAAAGATCAACAAGTGCAGAAAGTTGTGTGTGAAAAGAAGAAAAATAATGGTCCTCTGTTGCTGGAATAAAGCCAAGAAGCGGAGCTGGAGTTTGTTTAGACAGGATTGGATGGAAAAGTCACAGAGAAGTCTGGAAATGAGGAAAATGTCTAAATATGTAAATACTTTCATCAATGTTTGTTTCAGTTGCAATATATTTCTCCAGGAAAATCAAGACGTGAGAGGATGAAGTGCAGGTTAGTGTTGCTCTGTGGGTTATTTCTACAGTGTTCTGTTATTCTGTCCTGGAAACAAAGCCTGTATGCTGACTGAGCTTAAAAGGGTTGAGATTTACATAAAAAAAACTTCAGGTATTCCAAAAATAGCAAAAAAGTGGCTTGGAGTTTACAGGGTTAACAAAGTTATTAGATAGTCTTGGCTTGGATTCTGAGATGCCTTGAGGTCTATCTGAGCGTTTACATGGAGTATTCCTTGCGTCATGCCAGCAGAGAAGAGATGTGGGTTGGTTTACCGAGGCAACGCGCTGCGGGTTAGCGCTGATCAGAGTGTGCAGTCAGACAGGTTTAACCTCCAAACTCAATCATTTACAAACTCTTCGCCTACATGACTCAGCAAACTAATTAGATCGTATAGGGGTGGGGGGGCATTAGTTATTTTATGTTGTCCACTATTAGTCTTAATATATTTTAAATAAATGTGCTTTTGTTCCCATGCAATATGACTGGATGGCCGTACTCAGGATAACATGAGACGTATTTGGTGCAGCCAGTTTGCTGTGGCTGTGCAGGGACAGACGGTCATGTGTTACGTTTTAGTAGGTGTTCTTTTCCGTTCTGATGTTAATGTATAACACAGTAGTTTTCCAGGAGAATCCATTCTGAAGAATGATTTATGTTATCAATTTATGAGCTTTTCTTTAAAACAAAGGGGACTTCTTCTGGGCACGTTGGACTGAAATTCTACAAGTGAATCAAAAAGCCTGTAAACCACGGATATAATTTATACAAATAAAACAACAGCTTGATAATCTGTAAAGAGTGGCTTAGACTCAGCTCCGGCAGAAATGGACGGAAGATGTGACTAACTAACTAAATTAAGAAAGCTGCTTCAGTTTTCTCTGTGTCATGCACATTCAGCACTTAAACTTCTATTAATTATTGATTATTATCAGGAGAACAAAGTTGAGAACAAATCAAACAGATGCTGCAGGACAACAGAAGTTTCAAGAAAATGCCCTTAAGTCGAACAAATCTTAGTTTAATTTAGTTTTAGGTTAAAGTTAGTTTAATAAAACACCTTTTTGCACATAGCTGCAGGCTCAGGATGCTTTGGTTATTTTAGTCCCAAAGCAGGAGGAGAGGCAAACAGTAGCATTAAGTCACTTATACATGGAAGAATTATAACAGATTTAACATGAAGGAAACTTTCTCTGGGCTGCTTGAAGTGTTGTGGGTCATAATGAAGGAAGGACGGAACTTGTATCACTTCCATCAGGAGCTTTCCAGTGCAGTAATGGTGTCATGCAGAGGGTGATGAAGTGCATCATCCTGTCTCCCACCACCTGCACCGGGCAGCGAGGGGGGGGGGGGGGGCTGCATCCCAGGACCGATCCAGCCTCTTTTATTAGTTTCAGTCTCTTCTTTGCGGTTGAAATTTTGCTGCAGCAGCAGAATGTCTCCAAAATTAGCCAGGCCTTCCCATTTAAAAAAAAAACCAAAACAGTTACAATGATTTATGGACGAACAATAACAAATATTACTTTTTATGAACATGACATTGTTTTTAAATGGTGGTTCATTAGAAATGTTTTTAAAAGCAAGCAAAAAACATGAAAAATGAATCTACGTCCCTCATCAGCTGATATGTAGCTGAACAATCGTTTGAGGCCGTCACTGCAATCAGCTGTTTTCTGGAACTCTCCATCAGACTTCTACACCTGTCCACTTGTGCACCTAATAAAAATCCAATGTATTTCACTAAATTATAATCTTTAAAAATTTATTTTCCATCTCCAGTTATCAGAGTGACCAGTGAGAATTTAGCCTTTTCTTTAATGGAAGGGGACGGGACATTTTGCAGACATTTATATGTAAAATATGTCTGATGCTGCGTCAAAGTGGCGCCGTCTTCTTGTGTTGAACTGAATTATTTTTAACAATAATTTATTATTAAAAAGAACAGGTAAGGTGGAGTTATAGCTGACAGCAGGGATGGTGGTCTGGACTGTTTGTTGCTGTGGCCCTGAAGAAGCCTCTGACTGAACATAACTTTTTACATTCTTCTTTGTGTATTTAGTTTTTTTGGTCTGAATTTGCTTTATATTTCACTGCCTGGAAGGATGATTTGCCATTTGGGGAAAAAACTGTCTTTATCATCATCAAGAGTGACTGAGATTGTTTTAAAGAAAAGCCTTAAAGTAAAGTTTAACAAAGCGGAATTTTACTGATTTAGTTTCGAACACCAGATCAGATGTTTGCATGGTGTGAGCCTGGAAAGAGGTCACATTTCTGGTGTCTTAGTGCAAACACACCAAGATTCACTTCTCAGAATGTCAAATATAAAGCAAGGAAGACGATTCTTTAACAACTCGGTCGTTTGACCTGAATGACCTTTTAGATAATAAATGAACCTTTGGAGCTCAGCTGGTATCTGACCTCCATCTCCATACCTGTCATTGTCACCATCCCCAGTCAGGCAGAAATCCAGAGCTCATATCACTGCCTGCCTCCTCCCCGGCACAAAGAAGCTTTTGGTTTTGGTATTTAGCCTGAATGGCTTTGTCCCGTGTGATATAGCTGCTTTAATACAGCCTGAACGTCTCCAGACTGCACGCTGCTGTGAACGTAACATTTAAAGACTCCATTTTTTCTTGTCTTTTTTTTAACTTTCAGCTGAGGAACAAGTTCATGAAGAAGTTGCCGAGAGACGCGGAGGCCTCCAACGTGCTGGTGGGGGAGGTGGACTTCCTGGACGCCCCCTTCGTGGCGTTTGTCCGTCTGCAGCAGGCTGTGATGCTGGGAGCCCTGACAGAAGTTCCTGTTCCCACAAGGTCTGGGCTCCTGGAGCTCACAGGGAGCTAATGTTTAACAAAGAGAGGCTTAAGCTGTTTGAGCACAACTTTGTTGAATTATTCGAACATGAATCATAGATGTATGTAAAATTTATCATAGAGCTACAGCATTAGACTTTTTTCTGTTAAGTTTTCCTCCAAGTAAAAGTTTTAATAAGCTGATGATTGTTGGGCGTCGCGGCCTCAGATTTATTGCTGTAATCCAGCGCCTGTGAGGTCGCTGGATAGAGCCTGTAGCTTAGCAACATGTCTTTGTTGGGAAGTGGCTGTTTCTGGATTAAATTAACTGGTTTTCAGTCTCCTGCCTGAGCTGGTTATTAATGTAGTAATAAGACTCATGCTGGACTCTTTGCTTCACCTTGCAGGTTTTTATTCATCTTACTGGGACCTAAAGGCAAAGCCAAGTCGTACCATGAGATTGGCCGAGCGATCGCCACTCTGATGTCAGATGAGGTGAGACCTCACCCAGATTACACTTTTTAAACTCCTAAACTACGGTCCTGTCCCCCAAAAACCCAAATCATCCATGAATTTAATTAAACCTGAGATTTAGTTGAAAATTTTCTGCAAATGTTTTCACTTAGCTCCATGTCTGGACTGCATGCAAGCCAGTTTATCAGGCAAACCTGCAGAATGTGGTCTGGCTTTGCTGAAACGGGCATAAGCTCTCGTCATCTGTGGTCAGGCAAAGTTGAGAAGGAAGGGCACTCCTGCGGGGTAGGAGATGTGTGGACAGAGAAACATTAGAAATTGGTGAAGTTGTTGGAAGACTGAGCTAAAATCAAGGCAAAATCACAACCAGCTAAGGAACTAAAATCTTATGATGGTGTTAAGGGACTAAACCCCTATTAACTGCAGTGTGTTCCTCATCTGCATGTGGAAACTCGATGTCTGATTTCACCTCTAATATGGCCAACCTGTCTCCCAACTATCGCTAAAATATTCCACTAACCAAAAAACACAAAGTCCACAAAGTCTGAACATGTGGTGGAACCGGGCTGGACCGGTGTGCTTGCTTCCAGATTATTGTGAAAAACCATTAGAACAGTTCTTGATAGCCTTAATTAGTGGTTCTCAAAGATTTTTCACCTCCATGTACAACAATCTTTCAGGCAAGTACCCCGTAACCAAGGGAGAGCTTTTATGTTGTTAGGAGCAGAAGTAAACGGGACTGTACCATCAGGGCCGAACATGTGATCAATAATTCACAAAAAACTGATGGGAAATTGTGTTAAAACGTGATGAATGTCCCTTTATGTTGGTTTTCCCTCCAAGCTTCTGCAGAACAGAGACATCTTTATAAATATTTGTGCAACAAGTCATGCATTTTCACTCAGTTTCTAATTAACTTAATGCAAACTGAAGTCTTGGTTCACTTAATTGATTTTAATTTATTATTTTTATTAGATTCTCTGACATTTCAGTGGCATTACAGTCCCTAGACGATGATAACCTCATTCTTTGCAGCTGTAGTTTGAACTACATTATTCAGCCATGAAGAAATTGAATAAATAGAAAAAAAAATTACTCAGACATGTTTTGTTTAAAACTCCCGACACCCAGAGCAGTGTTGGAGTTGATTAAATTGATAACGAGTTTTTGGGTTGATTAGATGGGCTTAGTTGTTCATATATAGTTTATATGATGTCACTCTTTCCCCATTTAGTAATCCTGAGATCTGATATTCCAGTTCACTGCCCGGGAGTGCCGCATGCTTTCACAGGTGACATTTCCGCTCTAATGCCTCCTTCCTTTCTGTCTGCATGCAGGTCTTTCATGACATAGCGTACAAGGCGAAGGACAGACAAGACCTGCTGGCTGGCATCGACGAGTTCCTGGACGAAGTGATAGTCCTTCCTCCCGGAGAATGGGACCCCACCATCAGGATAGAGCCTCCCAAATCCCTCCCCTCCTCTGATAAAAGGTTTATGATCATGCCCAATTATGGAATTTACAATTTCACAAAGCTACATTTTATGTGTCTGGCTTTTTAAAATCAATTTAGATGCAAATAAAGAGATAAATCCAGTTTTATCTGCATCAGTAATGATCAAAAGATGCTTGAGCTTTGCGAAAGTGAAAGTAGCCCCAAAAAATCTGCAAGTTTCCGTTGATTAAAATTGTATGAAGCAACACATCTGGTCCAGTTCAAAACGCGGCGTGTGCATAATTTCTGCTGAGGAGGAGAAGCAGTTGCAGAATCACTGAGGTGCATCCAGGTGTACATCACACTGTTCAATTATGAAACAGCAGCATTTGGTTTTATATGAAGCTGCAGGAATACCCAGCTGCCTCCTCTAGCTCTGATCAATCAGGCTATTTAATCAGCTAATGGATATCTGCATGGTCTGATCGGCAACATGAAAACTGGGTCATGACAACACGATAAGGTTTAAAGCTTTACGGCTTAAATGTTAAATAACCCCGGGATGACTCAGCACTCCCATTTTTGACCTGGATACCATTAAATAGTAGGTGAAATTTCCTGTCTTTTCAGGAAAAACATGTATGCAGGAGGCGATTCCCAGATGAACGGCGACATGCCTCACGATGGAGGTCACGGAGGAGGGGGACACGAAACGGGGGAAGAGCTGGAAAAGACCGGAAGGTATGACATGTCAGCAACCCTGAGCAGCTAAATGACATGTCAGGAATAATATATAATAATACCCAGAAATCACTGCTCTATTGGACACTCATTTGCCACTTTATTAGGTCCACCTGTTTAACTGCTAATCAGCCAATCACATGGCAGCAACTTAAGCATCTAGTCATGGAGACATGGTGAAGATGACTTAAAGAAGTTCAGCCTGAGCATCAGTACCAGGGAGAAAGGAGAGTTTTTATCTCCAGATTTTCCAGAGGATAGTCTGAAAGAGAGAAAATATCCAATTAATGATGTCAGAGGTCAGACTGGGCAGACTGGTGGGAGGTGATAGAAAGGCAACAGGAACTCAGCTAAAAACAAGAAACTGAGGCTACAGTTCACACAGACTCACCAGAACTGGACCAACTGGTCTGATGAGTCTCCATCTCAGCTCCACATCCACATGCTGGGCTCAGAATCTGCTGGAAGCATCATGACAGCATGGATCCATCCTGGTAGAAAGCCGACTATATGGATGGGGATTTGATTAATTTGTCTTAAACCATTATCGGGAGAATTTACAATAAATTCATCATTAACATTTTTTCATTAAAATGTATTTATAGGTTATTAAAATGTGGGGAAAGTAGAGAAACAGCGTTCTTCCTCATTTAGACCTTTAGTACAAGATGAATGACTCTTGTTGCAGTTAAATGGGATTCATTTAATGGTTAAACTGGAAAATGTGCTCGCATACAACTTCAGCACCAGTTTAAAGATGAGTCGAAAGGAGATTCTCATCATTAATGTGCAGCAGCTGTGTGACGCTGTCATGTCAACGTGGAGCAGAACCTCTGAGGGAGTTTCCATCACCTGCTTGATCTATGACACCATGAGTTTAGGCAGTTCTGGAGGAAAAGTGGGTGAATCTTGTTTCTAGTAGGTGGACCTGATAAAGTGTTGGGTCAGTGGGTTTTAGTTTTTGGAGCTTCATATTGAAAATAATGTCTTTGTTTGCGTGTTCTCAGGTTTTGTGGGGGTCTCATACTTGACATAAAGAGAAAAGCGCCTTTCTTCATCAGTGACTTCACCGATGCAATTCACATCCAGGCTCTGTCGGCCATCTTGTTTATTTACCTTGGAACTGTGACGAACGCCATCACCTTTGGTGGTCTGCTGGGAGACGCCACAGAGAACATGCAGGTCAGGCTCGGGTTCAAACCAGAGATAATTCTGCCAGCTGCCAGGGTTAACAGCTGACGTTGTTTTTCCCCTCCGTGTGTGTGCAGGGAGTGCTGGAGAGTTTCCTGGGCACGGCCATCACCGGTGGGATTTTCTGTCTGCTGGCTGGCCAGCCGCTCATCATCCTCAGCAGCACCGGCCCTGTTCTGGTGTTTGAGCGGCTGCTCTTCAACTTCAGCAAGTATGCCCATAGTTTTATTCCTTGTCATAGTTCTGCTTATTCCTTATGTCTCTTCCAATAACCCCTGTCTAAATATTTTCACACATTTACCGAGTTATTCACCACTTTTATCTAGAAATGCTGTTTTCAAACAAGTTTGTGTGGGAGATCGTTTCTGAATGCTGACTGGTATCTGTTAAGGCTGCAAACAGAATTTCTGCACACGGTTTAGAGCTGCTTCTGGCTACTGTACACTCCCCAGCTGCAGACTGATGCTGAAACCTGCTCTGCATGTGTGATTCATGAATCTGCCTGCTGACATGAAAACAATGTAGAGCAGCAAATTCAGAGAAACGGTTTATATGATCCTGTTGCTTTACGTCCATGTTTAAGTTGTAAATCTCAACAAAAAGTTGAAGTATTCCATCTTGTTACTCTCTCTTTCCCTGATTGGAGCTCTGTCCACCTTTACCTTTCTGGGGCATTTCTCGTATCACTCATGTTACACTTCCTCACCTGCTACATGTTCACCCTGCTCAATCTTTTTGACCTTTCTTGCTTTTCCAGCCGTTCATTGCCCCGTAGCAACCAACAGCAGCATCACATCTGACATGAACTCATTTAGTGCTCAGTTCTGTGATGTTGTGGATGTTTGGTTGATGTTGGCTCATGAATTTTGAACCTCCTTTTAGTTTTCATTCTGTTCAGATTCAAAGAACATCCCAACTTTTCCCAGCTTGATTTGATTTATTTACTTAGCACAAATACCAAATACAATGGTGCAAGGAGGGAACAAAGCCTTATCCAAAAGTTTCCCCCGTCACATCATAACTATTTACTGTGGCTAACAAACACAAACAAAACAGAAAAAGAGGTAAAGTCCATGCATAGACTGCATTTTCAGAGCAAAAATGAACAAGAAATAAATGAAAAAATGAAAAGTGTGGTCAATGACGAATGACAAAAGAACCAATTATATTAAGTAAATACAAAAACAGAATAGAAACAAAGAGAATGTGGGACATAGCTGGGATTGACAGCTGCTACTTTATCAGGTTATTTAATTTGTGTGGATCTCACTGAAAACCACACAAATTACTGCCTCGTAAGTTGACATTTAAGAAGAGTGAGCAGAATTCCCAGAGGAGTGTTTGGCCTCCACCATTTTCTAAAACGTCCAAACTTGTGAATATTTGCTGCGTTTGCTTTCAGAGATAATGAGTTTGACTACCTGGAGTTCCGCCTGTGGATCGGCTTGTGGTCGGCGTTCTTCTGCTTGGTGCTGGTGGCCACCGACGCCAGCTTTCTGGTGAAATACTTCACCCGCTTCACGGAGGAGGGCTTCTCCTGCCTCATCAGCTTCATCTTCATCTATGATGCCTTCAAGAAGATGATTAAATTAGCTCACCACTATCCCATCAACTCTGACTTCACACTGGAAGATATCACACAATACGACTGTCTCTGCATGGCTCCTACAATCTTAGGTGAGGCTGAGATGCTCTTCTGTTTCAGGGCTTACAGGTTTCCTTGCAGCAGCACACCGGACTCTCACCCAGGTCAAGCTATGCACGAGTCTGCTAATCAGCTACTAATATGAGTTAGGTGTGCTGCAGGGAAACTCAAGAACCAGGACTGAGGGTCCCTGCTTTAAACAATGCTAGCTGGAATCATTTTATAAACCAACAAGAATTTTTTAAATTTGCATGGGAAAAAAAACTCCTGGCTGGCATCAAAACAAAATTTTGTAGGACAGCTGGTGAGTCAGTGGGACATCGAAGCTGGTAGCTTACCCAGGAAATAATCTGAGTTCTCCCAAAACAAAGGTGCAAAATTAGCTAGCTAAAATGTTACATGGCATAATCTAGCAATGATATATTGTATGTACTGAACTCTACAGCTCAGATTAGCATATAGCTGAGGTTAAGGGGAAAATATTGATTCATATAAATATCGCAATTTATTTTAACGATTTTATTCTTTGTTCCAGCAATTTTTTTTTTTTTACCCAAAAATTATTTTTTAATACATTTTTTTTTAATGATTTATTTTCTTAAGGTAATTTTTCTTTTATTTTAAATATATATATTCTTTGTTTAGACAATCTTTTTTTATTCATTAATTTTTTTAAATTCTTTTTTCTCCAAATGTAAAAGCTTAATTTTCTGAAGTTTCAATTATGGTGAATTTTTTTTACATGTTCTTGGGTTAAAAATACAAAGTAAAAACATAACAAAATTGTTAAGATTTGGGAGGAAAACATATCCCAGCCCTAGTTGGCCTTACTCTCATCCACCCACCCCCAGCACATAATTAAACATTGTATTCTTAGTCTAAAAAACGTTAGTTTCCATGAATGTAAGGACATGTTTTTGTCTCGTTTCTGCAGAAAATGAAACTGAGATTAGCAGCGATCCTTTAGATGGTTCTTCAGTCTGGTACTGGAACAACACTGGTCTGGTAAGACTCTCCTTTTAAAAATATTTTTCTCTACAACCTTATTTTTTATGTATCGGTTGCATTTCATTTGATCATCAGAATTCCCAACTTTTTTTTCCCCATGAGGTTGATTTCTAAACTGTTTTTTTTTTTTTGCCTCCGTCATCATGATGTTTTGTGGAAAGTGAGACATAATGCATCATAATTCGCTTGCATCGCTAATAATGTCTCGCCTGGTTAGTGAGGAAAAACAATGAGTAAATCCTATCTGTTTTGGAACGCGGCCAACAGATTCACTGCACTGCCCCGTGTTCTTCCCCTGCTTACTCAAAGCATCATTCAAACCAAAGGTCTTTAGTCAGATTTCCTGGAAATCATTGACAGTCTTAAAATCCCTTCTTGGAATCTTAAACCAGTCGAAGGCTACGGTTCAAGAGACCGTCACAGAAAAAGATGGTTATATGTTGCTACAGAGTGAGCTGTAAGCTTCTCTCCAGCAGCAGCTTTGTTTAATTTCTGATGGTGTTGCTTGGTTCTGTGCAGCCGTCCAATGCCACATGGTCGTCCCTCACAAGGACGGAGTGCTTGAAGTACAATGGAGAGTTGGTCGGGAAGGCCTGCGACTTCGTCCCAGACATCAGCCTCATGTCCTTTATGCTCTTCTTCGGTACCTACGCCTGCTCCATGTCTCTGAAGAAGTTTAAAACAAGCCCCTTCTTCCCTACCACAGTGAGTAACACCAGCATCCCAAGGTGATGACGCCAAACCAGGCAAAGACAATTCATTCGCATACAGAAGGACAGCTGAACCGCAGGATTCGGTGTGCTCAACAATGAATATAAAGTAAAATGCATTTAATGGAAATAAAATGGAAAATAGTATCGAGTCAGATTAAAAGCAGAGGCATAGCAATCAGTATGATGGTGTTAAAACTTGAACGCAGCTTTTGCAGTCCAGTTTGAACTCTAAGTTTTAACTGGACTTCAGATTTTCAGGGACAAAATGAACCTTTAAGGTGCAGCATGTTACAAAATAAAAGGTCAATGACAGAAAAATTGAATATTTTCTTTAAAACTGCGTCTGTGTTGGCATCTTATCACTTTACTTTTTTTAATAAACATGCATGGCAGCTGCAGATGTATAATTAGGTCAATATTTTTTACTATGGTGTCTCTGAATGGACAAAATTCCAGACTTGCTCTGAAAAGCAGTAATGTTGCAGACTTTGTCTGTTATCCGATCTGCATTCAGACAAAGGTTCCGCTCTTTTACCTTGTAGCTGTAGCGGATATTTGCCGACTAGCCCCCGCGTCATGAGAGCGGAAATATTTTCTGAATGCACAGGAAATGCTCCAGACAAGTTGCAACACAAGAATGTCCTATCCAGTTTTACCACCAACCTATCTGGAACATTTTCTGAGATGTGTATGTTTCCGGGATGTAGAAAGTCAGCAAGAAAGCAATATGTAGTTGAAGGGCAGATTGGTTTTGTCAAAAATATTCTGCGATGCGAGTCTGGAAGCAGCTTTAGTCTGAAGTGATTTGTTGTAGAGCTTTAAAATGACCATAGAAGAAGAAGACATAGTAATATAGTGCACCTGAGGATCCACTCACAGCTGAAAACATTTGTCTGGAAGAATTTTGGCCACTGACGGCCACCGTCCCTCTCTAACTGTGCTGGCATTTAAAATAATTTGTAGACATTAGTGATTCTTACAAAATGGACCTTTAAACCATTAGCGTCAGGTGATTGGCTGATTTCATAACTGACTTCTTATGGCTGTAACAATCCGAGTCCATATTAAAACCCAGATTTCTGGCTTAGTTTTTTATATTACAAGCTGAAGTTAAATCCAGATTATTGGTTGTTCAGAGAATTTTTTCTTAATTGATGAAAAATGATGGAAATCAGCGATTTGGCAGGATTATCACTCCCTGCTGACATATTTATGCAGACTTCTTCATGTAACAGCAGACTTGACATGTGGGACCAAATAAATAATAGACAGAGTTACATAAGAGGCTCCAGAATTGAACCTTGATGAACTCCAGGTGTTTTTGTGTTTTTTTGCGTTGGTGAATTACCTTTTAGATGAGGTAGTCTGTCTATTAGACAGGATTCATTATGTGTAGGGCTGTGGCAGAAAACCTCTGCCTCTGGAGCAAACACTAGGAACAAGTTATGCTGAGGGTCTCCATGACACAAAATGTTTCTTCCAGTTAAGTAGATCAGAAATATTAAAGCTTTTCTTTCACTCAGGTACGAAAACTCATCAGTGACTTCGCCATCATCCTTACCATCTTCATCTTCTGTGGAGTGGATATGCTCGTGGGAGTCGACACTCCTAAACTCATTGTGCCAAGCGAATTCAAGGTGGGCTTCTTCTTTCTCCAACAGTTAATTTCTTATCAAGAAATCCACAAAACGAGAGAAAATGATGTCATATTTCCAAAGTTTAAAAAAGAAAAGATGTTTCTTAGTGGTGAAGCTTGTGTCCTCCTCCCTCACAGCCAACGAGCCCCAAACGGGGCTGGTTTGTTCCCCCCTTTGGAGGAAACCCCTGGTGGGTTTACCTGGCGTCTGCTCTTCCTGCCGTGCTGGTCACCATACTGGTCTTTATGGACCAGCAGATTACTGCTGTGATCGTCAACAGGAAGGAGCACAAGCTAAAGGTAAATCTGCAACCCCGATGACAGAAATGTCTCAGAAAAATCAGCTGATGACTTATTGGAAAAACTTTGGATTCAGTTAAGAAACACAAGAAAAGAAAGTATGTGTTTGGGTACAAGAGGCATGTTTTGTCCTTGTGGTTTCTGTTACCGGATTTATGAGGCGTGTGGATTTTCGTGCATTTACTGTAAACTGCAGCCTGTACAGTCTCTGCTTTCACACTGTAGTCAAAAATAATTCTTCTCATGGGAGTGAGAGATGTTTCACGAGAGTGACTGCTCATGGTTCGATTCAAAAAGCAGCAACTTTTATAATTTTCAGGGAGACCAGTTATAGTTTCCTCTGAAATTTTCGGGAAGACGTCAGCCGTTTATTCTGCTCATTTCATCTGAATCATGTGTGAAATCATCAGAGGAGTGGGAGAGGATTCACAGCCTGCATGTATCTGCAGCTGTGCTCCACACATTGCCCGCGGCTGAGCATGCACATGACCTCTGACCCTGTTTGTTGTCTGTACCAGAAAGGGGGAGGTTACCATCTGGATCTGTTCTGGGTGGCTGTTCTGCTGGTGGTTTGCTCCTTCATGGGTCTGCCGTGGTACGTGGCCGCGACTGTCATTTCCATCGCTCACATCGACAGCTTGAAGATGGAAACGGAAACGTCGGCTCCAGGAGAGCAGCCCAAGTTCCTGGGTGTGAGGTGAGAGTAAGCGCATGTCACGTACGTCACTAACGTCAACAACCGGGGAACAACTCTCCATGTGGGATAAAAAAAAGGATACAAAAAGATCCTGCCCTGAAACGTTGCAGAGACTGTCAAAGGGTGATTTGGATCTACCCCTGTGCTGCAGCACCACCTGTGGGTGAGATGGCACCAGGGAGAGGACAGAACCAGCTGGAGTTCTGCTACACAGCAGCTTATCAGCAGCAGGAATCAATAATGTATCATGTTTGAAACCTGCACAAGATGGAAGTAAATGTTCAAGCAAAATGTATCAGGTTTTTTTGTTTTTCCAAATATTGTGTCCACAAGCAGAACATAAATCCTCTTATAATGAGTTTAGATTCAATTTCAAGATTGTTCATTTATTTGGACTGGTTACACTGGAATCCTTTGGCAGATCTTAACTGGTAAATGGGCTGTACCTTGTGTAGATGTTTACTGGTAACATGACCACTTGAAGTAATTTGACACTGCATAGCTTATTCAGCCATTCACTTATATTCTTCCATACTTGGTGCCTCTACATACATTCATACCCTCGATAGGTACATTGGAAAGCAAGGTCTTAGTTTTAAGTTCGAATAAAATAAAAATAGTAAATGAACGATTATTTAGATTTAAAGAAACACCTGTTTACAGGTACTACTCGGAAAAATAGAAAATCCTGGAAAAGTTGTTTTATTCAGGGAATTCAGCGTAAAAGGTGAAACCAAAACATTTTATGAACTAAATACAGATGCAAGATTTTTTTCAGAGGCCTTACATTTTTGTATTTAAAATCCATTTTTTATTGATTTCAAGCAATATTCTAATTTTGAGGTTTTTTAATTTGAGGTTTTGTGAAGCTGCAAATCCTGATCAGCAAAATCTAAACCAATTAAAACTGAAATATATTGATTTGCATATTATTTGTCTATATATGTGCATTTCATCTGGATCAACATCTGGAGTACCTGTATATTATACTTTACATTCATTTTCAGTTAAAGCAGAGAAATGCTTTGAGGAAAAACACACGTCTGAATTTATTACCTAAAGCTAAATAGTTTTTTTGTAGTAAAAAAGCTGATTTGGTTTTGTGAGTTGAGTCAAACCTGAAAAGCGTTTTCACAGCAGATCCCCGTGGGATGATTAATCCTGGCCGGTCTGTTCATCACTTTCTCTCATGCTTTTCGTGGAAGTTTGACTTCAGTTGCAAACCGCGTGAATCTTTCTTCATTAACTGCATTCCAAGAAAGCGGTTTTCTTTTCATCCCCTGTATTTGTTAAAGAATAACCTGCCTGCTATCCATTAGGGGCGCTTATGAAGTTGGAGGTGACTGGTATTATCAGAACATTAGGTCATTCATGTTTAATCACAGATGACAGTTTTTTCTTTCTGTTGCTGTTGTTGGAGGGTTCCTGTTCTGTTTTTGTGTCTGCGAGATGTCCTCTGCCACCTCCTGATGTGTCAGCTGTAAGCTGAGCTAATAAACTTGCCTGGAAAAGACGGTGAAGTGTCTCCACTAACTCCAAACTTCCTGCAAACAGTTGTGCTGTTTTGTTTTAGGTGGATGGAACAGAGATCCGGACGAGTTATTGTAGAGGAATCCATATCATTGGAGTTTTTTCCTCTGACAGTTTCGTCTTTGTCCTGTTTTACAGAGAGCAGAGGGTCACTGGTGTGTTTGTGTTCATCCTGACAGGACTGTCTGTATTTATGGCTCCAGTTTTAAAGGTAATTTATTAAAAATGGTTGTTTTCCAGCTTTGGTCTTATTCACCAGCCACTTCCTGGTAACTTTTCATCAAAATCTTTGTGTCTTTGATTTATTCTTAGCTAAAAACAAATCCTACAATTATTTAGAAGTGCTGAGATGTTTGAACAAAATCAGAATTTGTGTTTTTTTTTCTTATTTCCAGTTCATTAAGAGACGACTGTAAAACTACAGTCGTGTTTTATCAGATTTTTTAAAAACTCTTTTGGTACTTTATATCAGAATAAATAGAAAGATTTTGCAAATCGTGTTATAATGTTATAATTTTTCATTCATTCAAAAGTAAGGTGCAGTGAAGATGGATTTAACTTCCTTACAACATTGCTCAAACAGACGTTTGCATCAAAGCATCGTTGCTAGATCCGCTCATCTGCAAGAATATCACCCCATAAATGTCCAAGTCACCTGACACTCCCAGATCCAACTGCTGAATGTAGAATTTAATAATTAAAATAAACTAAAACAATGCCTTTTTAAAATGATATTGAGGTTCTTTGAAAACCCAAAATATTCCCTGATAGCTTGGTTATGGGTAAGACCATTCTCAGAAAACCCTAAAGATAAGAACTTAGATAAACAATCATAAATCTCTTGTCTTATCTTCTTAAGTCTCAGATCAATCTTGATAAAGTCAAAGTCATCTGGACTGTGTTGCTGTCGTGTGATTGGCTGAGTAGATATTTGTTTAAACTCTTATAAGGTGTACCTAATAAAGTGGCTGGTGAAAGTATATTACATTGTGGCCAGACACATTTTTACTGTCTTATTTCATTTTATATTTGCTTTTATTGAACCTAGTTTATCCCTATGCCTGTGCTGTACGGAGTCTTCCTTTACATGGGAGTGGCCTCTCTCAACGGTGTGCAGGTAAATCTGCCTTTTTCCTATTCTTGAAAGGTATTTTAGGGTCAGATTGTTACTGAAAGCATCAGTGGGCTCCTTCCTGCATGACCTGCTGAGGTGCAGTCATATTAATGGAAGATGGCTAATGTTAGCAAAGAGATGGAGGAACATGTTGCTGCTGTGATGATTCATATGTGTTTTTGTCCTCTGGGTGTCCAGTTCATGGATCGTCTCAAGCTGCTCCTGATGCCAGCCAAGCACCAACCGGACCTGGTTTACCTGCGACATGTTCCTCTCAGGAAGGTCCACCTCTTCACCTTCTTGCAGATCCTCTGCTTGGCTCTTCTGTGGATCCTCAAGTCCACCGTGGCTGCCATCGTGTTCCCCGTCATGGTAACAGTCCTTAATGTTAACATGACCAATATTAGTTATTAAAGTGCTTATTCTTTTTTATTTAAAAAAAAACATTGATTTGCTAAATTAATTTGCAAAGTCATGACAATATAACAAGATTCATTACAACTAAGATCAGCTTTCTGAGCATGAGTCACATGACTCATGATGAGTTATTTGGTTTCTAAATGTTCTTTTTTTATTTTTAATCCTCCATTCCTTTAGTTCAGATTTCACTCCTCATTGAGCTGCACTTTGTTGAGGCAGTAGCATGTGAACGACACCATGCACGCTGATTTAAGCTTGCACAGGTGGCCCTAGCAGGCCGATGCTGAATTCTGATTGGACACTCCAGCATCGCCTCAGGTGATTGACAGGTTAATGGAAGACGACAGAAATGTCTTGCAGACACGCGTGAATCACCCAGTTAAGCAGTTTCCTATCTGATCAAATGTGCAAATAAAACTGTTATCATTTAAAGTTAATTTTTATGTGTCTCTAATGTGACTGCAGTTCTCACAGCAGTGACAAAGAAAGAAACATTTTCTTACTTAATTTATGGCTTGTCTGATGAAGTGTGCTGCCCGGGGGCCAAAACCGGTCCAAAGGGTCCAGCTTAGTCCATGGGATGAATTTAGTAAAAGTTGGAATAACGTAGCAGATATTAGCTGTAAGGCTCTTAACATGAATGATTCATGTCTGTATTAGAGATGTTTATCCATCAGCAGCTTAGAGATTCCTGCAGCTGAAAACCTGCTCATGCCAACTTGTCTTTATAGATTAAAACTGATGGTAAAATGAATATTAGATCAAAGGAATTTGGCAACTTAGGATTTACCTGAACGCTGCCTTCAGTTTTCTGTCACCCGAGGCACAGTTTTGATGATAAATGACCGAGAATCAATAAAAAACAGTTCAGTGAAAATAAGCGTGAAAATAAATGTCTTGACTGATATTTGGACATGTTACAATATTCTCCATCGTCTTTGCTATCAGAAGAAGCCAGCTAGTTTTCAATTATTAGTCAGTCCAAAAGTATTATTTTTTCTAATTTTACAGACTTGAAAGAAAGGAGCGTAAACTCTGATTGTGTGGTTTTCAGATCCTCGCTCTGGTCGCTGTGAGGAAAGCGATGGATTACATGTTCTCCCAGCACGACCTCGGCTTCCTGGATGATGTAATTCCAGAGAAGGACAAGAAGAAGAAAGAGGATGAGAAAAAGAAGAAGCGGGGCAGCCTAGACAGCGACGCTGAAGATGTAAGCTTTTACAACTCAGGAGACAAAAAACAACCAAGATTTTATTTCCTCCCCTGTTTTACTTTGAACACAGCCAATGGGCAATCAGCTTGTCAAAAACACCCGTCCTGCCCTGAAATCCCAGTTCTCCTCCTCTACAGCAGCAGCATGTACCCAAAAAGAACAGAGGGGGAAAGTCCTTGTCCCACCAGTTTTTATTTAT
Source organism: Craterocephalus amniculus (assembly GCA_036024015.1). NCBI lineage: Eukaryota > Metazoa > Chordata > Actinopteri > Atheriniformes > Atherinidae > Craterocephalus > Craterocephalus amniculus. Next base: position 10,232 of record JAVQJG010243246.1, on the reverse strand, counting down.
TGAACCAAACAGTGAAAGCCTTAATTTTAATCTTCCTCTTTGCTCAGTTCGTCATCTTTATGAGAAATGTGATTAAGCTGGAAGATAATTAATTAACTGTGAGTGTGGTAAAGGTGTACATGGCAAAATGGCAGTAAAGTTTGATAGACATGATGTCATTAGTTTTTAGTCCAGATCCTGGAAAACATGTCCTATCCTACCTTTTAAAAGGTAAATCTTAGAAAAACACGTTAATGTGTTTTTTTTAGTCGATGTTTCTAAAGTTGTTTTGTTTTTTAACACATACTGGAGATGATTAAATCTTTTTAATCCCGTTGCTACGTGGTAAAAATGAATTGCAAATTTTTTCTTGTGAAACGTACCTCATTATAAGCAAAAGTGCTCAAACGATTCTGCAGGATGAATGTAAAAGCTATGTGAGCTGCCTGCCCTCTGAACACAGACAGGACGATATCTGAGTGAATTTCCAGCCATCAGGTGTGTTTCCCTGCTGGAACAGACAAAAAGCAGGATCAATGTCCCAGCATCTCTGTGAGGAAATTATGCTTAAATGATCAGAATTGCTTTATTAGCCAAGTCTGTGCACACAAACAAGGAATTTATCTCCGGTGAAATTCTCTCTGGTTTGGATCAACCACTCAGACGATCAGGTCTGCAGAGACTGGGTTCATTTGCAAGCATGGAAAATATGGAATTTGATTTAAAAACAATTTCCAGGTCTGGAAAAGTATGGAAAATGAAAGCTATTGAATGAAAAAAAAAAGTTTCTGAAGGAGTTGAGACCCTTGGGGAGACTCTGACTGAATAAGAAGGGAAATTTGTTCGGCTTCTGCCTACGAGACTCTGCTCTTACAGAAGCTTCTCAGTAGCAACACTGCTTAATGACAACAGTTTGTTAGTTAATTCATTTTTGTAATACTCCATTTATTTACTCAAATATCAGAAGTTGTTTGTTGTGAAGAACGAAGAACTCTACAAGCTCCTGGATCCATTTAATTGGAATCAGGTGTGTTAAAGCAGGGAACATGAAACACCTGCGGGATAGAGGACCGACTGTGGACACCTCTGATTTAGAAAAATCTAACCCTAGGCGAAGGCAGAGCTTTACTTAGTAACTCAGGTAGAAGCTGGATGTTCTCCTTTTCACTGTGTTAATGCTGTTTATATTTTATAACAATAAAAACAAACCAAATGTCTTTAAAATACAAGGATGTGGCCTTGGTTAATATAAGTTGTAAGAGCATCACAGGATGGTGGTCTATGCTCCTAGGGGATGATATTCTATTTGGTGCATCTGATATACATAGATATACATCTCAATATAAATTCTTTTGGCCAAGTAACCAAAGAAACGGTTCAAATGTACAGCCTTTAATGCTAAATAAATTTTTAATAAGGATCAGAAGCACATTTACATTAAAATATTTGAAAAAAATGTGAGTATATTTGTATTAAGATGATAAAAAATTACTTTCAATTACCATAACAAGGATACAGGTGTGCAAAAGGCTAAAAAAAAAGATATTTTTAAAACAAGCTAATTGGATATACACAATGTTCCCTTATTCAATATCTCTCAGTATATTTGAAAATCTCGATATATTGCCCAGTCCTACAGTATATATGATACTCACATACTCTGAGTTTTGTGGCGATTCCTAACATGACGTTAATTCACCAAAAGCACCGGGGGTCCCGTTTCAAGTTCTCTCCTTTCCCCCCAACAGTCTGACTATCCTTACAATGAGAAATCTCCCAGTATTAAAATCCCCATGGACATGATGGAGCAGCAGCCCTTCTTAGGTGATAAGGCCTCTGACCGTGAGTAGAACCGGAAGGAAACTCTCGTTTGGCTCCTGCTCTGCTTCCTCCGTCGGTGTCTGACGTCCTCTGTCTTAAAAAGCCTCTGCTCTCACTGCTTCCTCTGCATGGTATTAACAGTTTCTCTCTCTTTGCCTTGCTCTCGTTTCTCCTGAATATGCATGAAATGTTTTCACTCTCTGGGAAAAATGTGTTCTGATTATCTTATTTTGAATTTTCTTCCTTTTCAGTTCAAACTTGCTTGAATTTTCTCTTCACTTAGATTCTAATTATATCTTCAAACACTAAAATAACTATTGTAAACTGTCTGTCCTCTAATCTTTGCACTAAATTTAAGCTCTAAACATGAAAACTAAACATGCAGACTTTAAACTAACCGTGAAATCAATGTGGTGCAGAAGTCTGCTGCATGTGACCCTCGCTAATGGCTGCTTTGTCCTCTTTCCCGCAGGAGACAAGCCCCCTTCATTCCTTGAACGACACACGTCGTGCTGAGCAGCTGCGCTACTATCAGGCGAGCTACTTGTCCAGGTGAGAGCTAAAGCTGCTGCCCTGACAGCTGCAGCCAAACAAACTTTCCCTCCCCTTTGACGCTGGCATCAGATGCTGTAAAAGGTCACATGGCAGGCGAACATGTAATGCTAGTCTGATCTTTAAAGGTCGGCGCGGCTAATTGCTGACCTATGGCTAACTGTATTGTAGTGAGGAGAAGGTAGAGGACAGGCGCCATGCCAGCTCAGCTGTCTCCTCGCTCTTTGGGTTCTGTCTGTCCTTACAGCTTTGACTCCATCAGTTGAGGTTTAGTATGAAGAAAGACACGCATATCTCTGGCAGAATAGCTTCCCAGTGCTTGAACATTACAAAATATAATAATTATTTAGGACTGAAGTCTAGATTGCTGTTCTGCAGATGCATGGACGTCTTTCAGGAGAGATGCACCAAACCAGTGGTGCCAAACCTCACAGTACAGCCAGACCAGTGAACACAAATACATGATCAATATGTCCTCTTATGCTGGAGAATAATTTATGAACAATCTGACTTTTCTTAAGAAAAATATATTAAGATTCAATTCAATTCAGCTTTTTTTTTGTAAATTTCAGAGAATGCCATATCAATCGAAGTTGGCTTCGATCCAATCCCCATTATGAGCATGCTCAGGGCGATGGTAGGAAGGAAGAAAAATTAAATTTCTCATAGAAAACATTGTTATACAGATTATATTTTATATTTATCTCATGTTCTTAATTTTACATATAAATGAGCATATTTTTATTCATGAGGCATGAATGCAACCTGCAAACCACAGTGGACCTAAAGACAGAAGAGATTTCATCAGATATCTGACACAAAGAAATACAGCATTTTACGTGATGAAATGTAGAACCTGTGTAAATACATTTACATTTCCACATCTGTGTAATAATCCTGACCACCTGAACCGACTTGCCTCATAAAACTATCAGATCTGTGAGAAAATGAGATCTAACGAGTTATTTTTTTTCCTTGTAAATGAAACCACGCCACATTCAAAGTCTCCCCTTTCTTCCTCATTCTGAAACCCAACCATGTCTACATGTCTAAATGCGAGTTACTGCTTTGTGATTGGCTGATTAACAGTGGTTTTATGAAGCAGTTGAGCGAGTGAACCTTATAAAGTGGCCGGTGAGTTTATGTTTATCCATTTTGGCCATCAGTACTTCGCTGATGGAGCCAGTAGAGGTAGTATTTGGGAGACGACTGGGATCAAAGGTCATGATGCTCAGGAGGAGATTATATCTGCCCATCGTGGCTCCAGCGTCTCGGTGAGCGGAGGCCGGGTCATGTTGTTCCTGCATGCTGCCACATCTGCTGTACGCTGCTGATGAGGTTTGTTTGGATCAATCTGTTGCAGAACGATCCCAGGACATTTGTTTGACGTTTGACATCAGTTACGAATAAAACTGCTTCCCCCACATTTCCTTTGATCAATGTTGCTTTCTGGGATTTCTAATTGTCTGTGTCCAGCAGGTTGGAGGAATAAAAACCCAACCCCCAGCAGCAAAATACAAAAGTTTTAATCTTTTCTTTAAACGTTCTATCTCATTTCTCTACCGATTGGGACAGGTTCTTGTTGGAGTCGATGGTTTTGGATTGGGTAAATGCTCTAAAATTAATCCTGTCCCACTAAGACTTTAAACTCAACCGACCTGAAAAACCACCAGGTATGAGTCTGATTTCTCAGCTGCACTGCAACAGCATACAGAGTGATGCAGTGGGGAATTCTGAGTCCTCTAAGGCCCCGCTTACACCTCCACAATCAGACGCTTAAACGCAACTTTGGAGAGGTTTTGGTCTTTTTGATTCCACGGTAGCAAAATTCAGTTTGGATCAAAGGAATGAAAACAGGGGTGAAATTGACTTGCTGTAAAATGCAGGGCAGTCCTTTACGTGTAGGCGTGAACTGGAAAGTGACATGCAAACATGCAAAGGGACATTTTAAGGAAAAGAGGTTCTTAATTATAAATCATTTAAGTTTTGAGGAGAAAATACCAATGAATTTCTTGTTTGGGTTTCCAAACTAAAGAAAACAGGATGCACAATAGTTTTATTTAATCAAAATAGAAGCTCAAGCAATCTGTCCCTTAAAATGTTATTATTAAGCACTGATATGCACCGTCTGAGTGTGTATGTGTGCAACTCCAACTCATCCGTCTCCTCCAGGAAACTGAAGCCCGTTTCTCCAGGAATCTCCTTCCCGAGCTCAGACAGGGATTTCCCAGTAAAGACACAGGAAACCATTTAGTCTGATTCATTTAAACAGAACTGAAGACGCTGTCATTCCTGCTTAGTTTGTAATATTCAGTTAGATTATATGAAAAATAGATTTTTATGACTTCCCTATTCCTATTGCGTATCTATGAGATGAGCAGGTTTGTTTAGTTTGACTTATCTTTACAGTTTTTCCATCTTTATTACCACTGAGTTTGATTTTAAAAAAGAAAAGAAAATGTAATATTTGGAATAATGTCAACGTTAACTAAATTACTGAGACGTCATTTTTTTATTTTCTGATACACCTAGCTGTTGTCAGCTTTTCTTTCTATTACTTACTATTATTACTGCAGCAATATTTTATTTAAATGTTATATTTATATAATGTGTTCTGTACATTTCACGTGAAAGTTGAATATCCCAAACTTTTTGTGAGTAATGCAAGGCTGCAAAAGGGTATTTAGCAGAACGTTGTAAAGCACTAATGAGTTGTTAATGTCTTCCGTGACTCAGACGGCAGGCAGAGCTCAGAGGGGTGAATCTTTCTGCATGCAAACTAAATTATATCTCTGTGATTGTCCAAACTCTGTTCTGACTGGGTAGGGCTGGACAATAATTCAATATCAATATATATCGCAATATAATGTTATTCAATAACGGTGATATGACCGCCACTGAACAAGCTTTCACAAGCAAAGAAATGAGCAGGACAGTTCACTTTATTGACAGAGACTGGAAGCTTGTCAGCTTAAGTCTATTTTCCCGGGGATCACTCGGGTGAAGTTATTGCAGCCGGACTAAAAGATGCGCTGTCCTCCTGGGGACTCGGTGACAACAACTAGGTCTGCATCACCACAGATAGCATTAGTAAGATTTGTCTTGCTAAATGTAAATGTAAGGTGACCAAAAACTTTGATTAATTGCAGACCTTTTATTTCTAAAATGTTATACTGGAAGAGTGTCATAGACTGATAATAAATAATAAATAAATAGTTTTTAGGTTTACAGGACTCTGCTGTTGGCTTTTTTTTCCAAAGTTTTTCGGAGGCTTTTATGTTTATATCGATATTGAAATTATATCGATATCAAGCAAAATGAAAAAATATATTGTGATAAAAGTTTTAGCCATATCGTCCAGCTCTATGACTGGGAAAACGCCTCCTAAGCTCAGTAATGCTGTCTGTCCGTGCATCCTAACGACTGATGTTTCTTCGTTTACAGCCCTGAGATGAGCCCGTTGAAGTCTGTGCCTCAGATTAGAATAGACATGGACCCAGACGATGACAACACTTTCTACTGGAGGAGCAGAGGATCGGAAACGTCTCTGTAGAGGAGCCAACCCGTCAGCAAACCTGCAGTTCTCTGATTTTTACAGATTCTTTCTAACACTAACATCCTCCATGACTCCAAGACTTTGTTCTTAAGTAGTGAGGCCAAAAAAGGGAAGACTACTGTTTTTTTAAGGTTGTATTATTTCTAAGTATTTTGGGCCTCTCCATCATATTTTAGTCACAGCTCCACAGTTTGCTCCTCACTACTCGTCTATGCAACTGCCCCGTCCTCTCGCTGATCGATTAATGCTGCAGCGCTCTGACCATGCATGGAGTGCCCTCTCATTTTTATACACACACATGCACACAGCTGAATATAAATATATATATCATCTGTCTGATTTTTTTTTATATATAAGCCGAATTATTCCAATAACATTTTCCTGTAGCAGGAAATTCTGTTTTTATAGCTCTACCTCTTCTTTTAGATCGATGCTCATCACAAACAAATGAAATGTTTTGATTCTCGACAGGGTTTTGATATCGTTTCTCTGTCCTTGCATAGAGTTGATTCAAGAGATTTGCTGTAATAGAAAAAGTTAATTAACAGTTAATTAACAGCACATTTTGGTGTGCAGGTGTGATGAATATTTTTATCATGCAGTTTTGATTGCTTCACCTTCTTTCTAACTGAATCTTTCACACGTTCACTTCAAAGCTTTTGTTACTTTTTAAAAGATTTTTTTAAATGATCATGTGTATATGTTGGTAACATTTTCTGTGTCTGTACCTGTTTGTGGGTAGAAAACTGATCTCACCTGACTTTCCACAGCCAAACTTTAACTCTACCTAGGAATGCATATCATAGAATTGCTTGTGCTGCACAAACTACTTACCCTAAGTGGCTTATCAGAGGTTGATCCAGACTGAAATTGTTAAAATAACATGTTGGAAACAAAGGATTACGAGGCGGGGGCCAGATCCATGTAAGCTCTGTGCAGTGGGACAGCTTCAGTTTGCAGCAGATTTAGCTTTGTCCTGTTGGATCTTACAAATATACATTAAATGGTGCATTTTGGATATTCATTAGATACTCATTTACCTCGTATATAGTGCAAATGATTAAAAACAGCACATCAAACTCAGATTTGGGTATTTTGGCTTTTGAGTCTCACAATCCAACCCAAAATTAATTTCTTTCTGTATTTGGACACTTTATTCTTAATGTTAGTTCATGCATTGAACAAATATCACTTCAGCCAGCTTTCAGGAAATAAATGATGGAGCTCAGAGTACATAGGGTGGATGAGTGGAATATGGACCCACATATATCATTTAAGAAAAAAACCCTGCTTACGTTTATTGTTTGATGGTTACATGTCAAACTGCTAAAATCTGCTGCATGTTCGTCTCCACAGATCCGCCAGCGAGCCCACAGTCAGAGAACAAAGCCTCTTAGATCCGACTACCTTTGGCCAGTATTTACAGATAATTCTGGTTTAAATGCGGTTAATTTTCCTATAAAAGAGGTGTCTTTTTATTTTATTTTCAGTTCCTGCTAACGTTGCACCCTCCACTTAAACAGCAGAGAAAAGCTGCACAAAGGCTCTGAACGGAAATCCATCTGCAGCCAGTTTCTCTGCAGCAGAGGTGGAAAGTGTGAAGTTGTGCAGGAACATCTGCATGAGCTGGAAATCAACAGAATTATCCAGAAGATGAAAACATCCCCTCTGCTGAAGCACTTTTCTCACTATTAGAAACTGGAAGTCGTCTCTGTGAAGCGTGATAACTGAGCCGTCCTTTTACTTTTATACATCGTGCACATAACGGTACGCCGGCTCAAACCAAAACACATCCCCGTCATTCCCGTCAGCTTGTTCCACATCGTCCCCGTCAGCCGTCAGCAGGAGCGAACTGGAACCACTGCGACTTGGCAACTGGGAATTTTAATGTTGGGAGTTGCTAGTTTCAAGTTTGTTGCAATTTGTTAGCAACGAGATCCGCAACATGAAATGAAAACCTTGTTCTAGAGATTGGAATACTGATCCTTGTTTGTTCTTTTTTTGATTAACTTATGTGATTTTTTTTTTTAGATGATGTGAAATGGTTTGTTTTAGAATTTATATTTTTCAAATGAAATATATATTGAAAATAAACAAAATTCAAACACTGATGGTGTGTTGCTCCTCAGTCTGAACGCAAAAGCAAATAAAGACGTTTGGTAGTTTGACTGCTGATGGAAATGGTTGCCGACCAACCAAGATGTGGAAAAGGCCATACATTACCAAAACACCTCTCAAGTCTTACACACCTCATTAGGACCTGCATGCCTTAGTTCTTGGTGTGATGGATCCAACCAGGTTAAAGGTTGAAACCTTCCTCACAGGTTCTGCTCCATGTTGACATGATGTCATCACAATCATGAGAATCTCCCGTTTCACTACATCCCAAAGGTGGAATCATGGATGTAGATGTGGTGGCTGGGGCGGCTGTTGGAGTTCAGTGAAGTCATTGATCTGCATTCTGTGACATGGAGCATCATCCTGCTGGAAGTAGCATCAGAAGATGGCCTTCTATTTTTTTTGCAATATGATCCCAATCATAGTATCTGAGGTCTAACTTACCAGATGCCAAACTGAACCCTGATAGTGTCTGTGGGAAGCAAGCCTAGTCCACCCAGACCGGTGGAATTCAGAGTTTCAGGCTCGGCCCCTGGCATGCAGGAGCTGTGAGGAAAACACTGGAGTTAAAAGATTTTCTTTTTTCTTAAAACAAAGTTAACATAAAGATCAGATAAATCTAAAAATAAGAGCGACAAATATAAAATATGGGAAAAAATCTTAAACTCAATAAATAAGCAGATAATTAATTCAAGTAAATAATTGAAAAATGAACAAATAAAATAAGTAAGATGAAATACACTAGAAAAAAAGCTCAATGAAAGCTAAAAATGTTGGTTTTATGCCTCTTTTTGAAAACATCAAGTGTAGTAATGAACCATGTGGGAATTTTGTTTTTAGTTTATTAGTTTATTTTTTCTAATATAGTCATAAAAAATTATATTTCAAATAAAGACAAAGCTATTCAAAAAGAACAAGAAAAGGAAAAACAAGGATGCAAAATAATTAAGTTCCCTTCTTTCTCCCTTTTCTCCTCTTTCCTCAAACAGAATTGCTTGCCTTATGACCATTGTGGTCCGAAAAAAAGTATTATTCTACAGACATGTCTCATGATTACTGATATAACGGCTCCCTCTAGTGGCAAGTAAGATGTATGACAGACAACAGCTGCACAAGAAGGCTTCAAACATTTTAGTTTCAATAAACCAGCAGAGCTATAAATAATAAATATATGAAAAGTAATAAATGTTTTGAAAGCATTCAGCAGAAATGACATGACCACTTATAAAAAACGTACAGATGAACTACAAAGTGACTTTTTATTGCACTTTATTTGCTTTAAATTAAATATCTTTAGCAAAAGAACATACACAAAGATCGTAAAGTGCATATATTACTTTATAAGTAAGATAAATAGATAAACCAGGCCAGAGACACACTAGTAAATAATAAACTAGGAATGAATCAATAACATTCATTTTCTCTTAAAAAGGCTCTGCATTCTACCCATCTCTAGATTTAGAGCAGTGGGCTGTCCTCTATTATTTATTACCTCCTGTTCAATTTCTGCACATTAAAAAAACACATGAATAATTAGCACCATATTTGGGTTCAACAGACAAATAATTAAGATTCGGTTAAAGGAAGGATTGTAAAAGGTTTGCTTTGTAAAAGTTAACAAAGCTGCTCCAGTGAATAGGAATCAGTCTGATTAGCATCAGTATGATGCTCTCTCCCCGTCTGCGTCCTCGGCTTCAACTAAACTAAATCTTCAGCAATGAGAGAAAATCTGCAGCATTACGTCCCCTCAGGCTGCAAAAAACAAAAAGAGTGCAGATTAAAGCCATTTATTTCTCCTTTGTCCGTAATCAGAAGTATTTCGGCTCATTAGCTGATAAATAGAGATAAATTAGAAAAAAGTTTGGTTTGGTGCCAGAACAGTTAGGCTGTTATGGCATGTTGCTTCCACTAGGGGACTGTCATGTGCTGTGGAGCAGATGGGCTGTGTGTGTGTGTGTGCATGCTTGTGTCTCTTAGGTGGGAAAGCATTAGTGATTCTGATTTGACATGAGGCCACATCAGCCTTACACTTAATAATCTTTGTGAGACAGGCAGGAACAGTTTGTGTCATGAAATTAGGGCGGCTGTTATGGTGTAAGATAGCTGTCAATTAGAATTTGTGTGCACAAAACCACAACCGTGCATAATCATATAAAGTTGTGCATAAACAAAAAATTGTAAATTCACATCTTTGTAAAATCACACA
>JAVQJG010243231.1:0-10001 GCA_036024015.1 Craterocephalus amniculus | reverse complement strand
ATATATATATATATATATATATATATACATATATATATAGATAGATAGATAGATACATAGTGCTGTCAGTCGATTCAGTATTCAATATTTAATGTCCTAAAAATATCCTTTTGAAATGTGTTAGTTATACCTCAGTTTCTATTATACTATAATTGTGTGTAACGCCCATATTACATACTGCAGCAGACATACTAACTTCATAAAGACGGAACCCTAAATGCACACTATTAGTAAATCAGTTTGTCATTTCTTTTGCATGTTCCAAGAGTTTGCACACATTTTGTGAACCTTTGATAGATCCAGCCCTCTGGGTCAAAGTAATTTTTTTTTGGCCGCTGGGGTCAACAAATGCACCTTCACTCCTGATTACCATTGTTTTGTGTCGGCTGCTATAACTGTTCAATGAATGGTGATACACATGTCTAATTAGTATGTCAATGCAGATGCACATTACTGAAGCCATTACTCACTTTGTCATTGATAATACACACACACGCACACACAGGAACATGTATAATATATAAAACGGCTGCATCTCCAATTACTGAATCGGTGGGAGACAGAGAGGCAATGTGAGACAGAGACAGAGTGGTTTGTTCCCAAGAGGCATGTAATAGTCACCAGATCATATAATGATGTGTCTTTCTCAATTGAATTGGCTTGATATGGTTGCTCTCATGGTCAATGAGCACCAGTTCCTGTCAGACTGATTTTTCTTTCCAGTCTCAAAATTCAGTCTTTATCTACTGATTTAATTTTATTGTTTAATTCCAGTCAGTCTCCTTGATCTGCATACAAAGTCTGTGCTTCAGCCATAGCAGACTTTGGGATTCTCACATATCTTGGGGATGGAGGGCAAAAATCAATGACAGACAGACAGGGAGTTCACACAACTAAAGCCTTCTTTAACAACAGCTACAGTTAAAAAAAACAAACAAACAAAAAACAAAACAAACAAACAAATAAAAAAAACTAGAAAGAAAGACAGTACTTCCAAAGCAAAAATGGGAACAGGCTGGCGACAAAGTGAGCAACAACAAGGATTTTGAACTGAAAAATATTAAATCGAGGAGTATTTTGTTAAACGAATCCAGGTGTACAAGGAAAACAAAAGCAACTACCAGAGAACAGATGAAAGGAATAAAATGCAGAATGTGACCAGAAAAAAACAGAAAACCTGAAATATCAAAGAGGAAATAACACAAACAGAATACAAAATCAGCAGACAACGATGGAGGTCACAAATGTTACAGTGTGGGTCCCAGTCAGGGAGCATACTGATGATGCTCCCTGGCTACTTGACCACAGGAATATCACTTTGGTTGACTGGTCAGCGGGCATGGCTTTCACCTGGAAGGTTGTGGGATTGTTTTCTGCCCAGGCCCTCCCTCATCCTGCCACACTAACATGTAACAGAATTAATTTGCAATCGATTAGAAGTTCTCTTTTAATCACCCACCTGGCCTTAAACTCCTGCATGCTGCTTTGATCTCACTTTTACCAGCAGCGCTGATTGTGTGATAAACCTTCCTTGGAGGGGTAGATTTATCTGATATGAATCATCTAAATCTAAACAAATGCACAAAAATAGTCATAAGCCTGATTATCTGGGCTTTTTTTTGTCTTCCTTAAAGATATACACGCACGTTCACAAGAGCCAGCGCATGTTGAACAGTGATCATGGAGTGAAGACACTAAATTATTCATGCAATTCCAACTGTCACTGTGCTTGCTACTCAGATCCTGTTGAGCCATATTAATAGCAACAATGAGTTCACACACCTTGACCGCACACATGCTTCACTATGTGTCTGAGATGCTCTATCTCCAAATCTATCAACCTATTGCACTGACAGCAGGTTTGACTTTGTTAGTAAGTTGACTCCTGTATTTATTTTGTCGATTTTTCCAGCACCTCTTCAATACTTATTACCCCCTCGTCTTTGTCTTCTCCTTTGCTGTGTCATGGTTCATGGACTTTTGGGCTGTCCTCCCACTGTTAGTCGGACAGTTATTATTGATGGAGGTTGATATTGCACCAGAAATGACAGGCAACCCGTGGGATAAAAAACTCAGGCTTTGAAATTGCTGTGTGGGATTCCTACATCTCATTACCTGGTTGTCTCCATGCATCTGGGAGAGTTACATGTCACCAGGACATCAAAAAATATATGCTATAACACAGGGATGTGTAGCAACTGACAACATTCATTTTAGAAAAAAGCCAAATAAGATTGCAGATAACATTTTTGTATAGCTTAGAAATATGCAAGCAAAATAAAACAGTTTTCATTTTAGCTGCAGTTGAGTAGCTACAGCCTGATGGCTGCTCTTAGCATTCAAGCATGATTTCCATTTGTAAATTAATTAATATCCAATTTTACATTTCCTGAGACACGCTCCTTTCGTTCTGCTTTAACAAACTAATTACTGGCAGAGCAGTAAAAAAACAAAACAAATTCTAATTAAGCTGAGCCCCATGCTTCCTCATATAACTTAAATTGTAACAGAACTGCATTGTCTGACCGCGATGTTTGTGTGTGTGTAAGAGGGGGTTCACTGTCTTAATATCTCAAGACAGTGAACTTTTGTTTATAAAGAGAATGGCTCTCAACTCTAAGCAGAGTTTAATTAAATCACCTAAACAAAATTATTATTGGACGCTGAACTGTTGTTTTCTTTTGCAAACTGTCCTTGCAATGGATTTAGCTAAACATCTCAGTCTAAGGTGTATTTAATAAACCGAATACCTTGCCTAGACATTGGATATGGCAGACAGAATCCACAAAGATATGAATTTTGTATAGAAACAAATCCCAAGAATATGTACTCCAGAAGGGCACTTTTTTATGTTCTTGAAAAAACAAAATAATTCTCAGATGGCCAATGATTGCTGAAGACCTGGCTTAGCCACAAAGATTACATTTACACCCTCACATACTTTCAAAAATGACACCTATAATTATGACTATTTGAGAACTTAATGGTCTAGTACAGTATATATTTAAAGCCACCTACATTTATGTCAGGCATTCAGTCAGCCATAGTAGCACACATAGAAAAATTATAAGAGAAACTTTTTGGCATATGTTCTTGCTAAACACTTTCACATGAAGGAATTGAACATTTTCCATTATATCTTTGATCCATCAGTCTTGTCAGTTTATTTAATACCTTTTTGTCAATCGCTGAAGAATCAATAATTTTAAAACTAATTATTTACCTCTGTGAGCACATTTGTTGCTTAGTGGTTATTCTCACACCAGTAACAATGGACTATATTTCTCCTGACGCTTGTCCTTATTCTGATTTCTTTTATGTCTCTCAAGCTGATAATTATGCTGCTGTGGTTTCTGATGTGCTGGTGTGTTTTGCATTTTCAATCTCTTCCTGTTATGCAGATCCGTGCTTGCTCTCCTTGTTAAGCTCATACTAGTTAGGACATTTTTCTTCATGCTGTGACAGCTGGGCTGTGATTTTTGCAGGTGTATGTACACAACTTTGATACCTCAATGGCTCCAGATGTTACTTTAGCGCAGGGATTCCCCCATGATAACATACCTACCCAGCTCCCCTCAACGACAATGATGAAGTGTATGAAACCAGATGTCATGTGGTCTTCCTGGAGGATCATCTAAATAAGAAGTATTAAAAAAAAGTCAGTCATCATAAATATGGAGGATTAAGCCTATATTTATCCTTCAATGTGTTAGAAAAAATTAGCTAATTTTAGATGTATCTCTGCATTATTGGTTCCGTTTTGACAGCCATGATAGAAATCCCAACTTTTTTTTCTTTTTTTAAAATGTTGGTTATATATTTTTCATAATCAACTTGCAACCTTCAGTTTGGGAACCACTGCTGTAGTGCATTTGTGCATGCAAAGAATTCAAAGATATAACACTGATATTCAGATTCTCTGTTTCATTGAATTATCAACACTTAGATCAGAACCTAATAAGATAGTCATATGCCGCCAGAAAAATGCTAATATGCAATCTTCATCCCTTGTAGCTGACACAGAACTGCTACAAACAGATGGATAGCAAAGTCCTTCCCCCACTAGCAGATGCACATTGAGCTGAAGCTGTTGCAGCATGAAACTAACTTTACTTTTTTTTCTTCATGTAAGAGCTGCAGACTCACATATTGCATGCATTTATTAAGATAGTAACAACAAAGCACAACTATGACTTAGAAAAATTGTTTTTTCCTATGAATATCAAAATACCAGGCAGAAGTGGGCGTAGCATGAGTGTGTGACCAGGTTAATGTAAAGGGGAGCTTGTTAATGAACAGCCATATAAAAGATCTTTCATATTTATTAATTACCGGTACTGATCACACAGCTGAGACACATTTGGCTTAAGGGAGCAAGTAGTTCAGATCCTCAGTGTGGCTCGAAGATGCTAATCAGTAAATTTGGACCTTTGACTTATTAAAGTTCATGGGAGAGAACAGTTTTTTATAGTGATGTACTCCCAAAAAGATGCATGGTCTGCTTGAACATCATGGAAAGCTCAGGGAGTTTACGGCCAAGTCAGTCAAACAATCACAATGAATAAGGAATGGGGGGGGGGGTTGTGAGTATTTTTCTCAATATATTAAACTTTTATTTTCAAGACAGACCCCAAGCAAAGGTCACAGTCGGGATTTGCATTATCATTTTTCCATTTTTTCAGCACTATTGATAAAGGTTTAATAAGGATCAGTTACTCAAGTCCACAGAAACACCAAACCTCTCCTTTATTTGGGAATAAGTAATTTCAGGGATTTATTTGTTTTACCCATCTGACTTTCAGGAAATCTAAGAAATGGTAGGAAGAACAACTGATTGGATTTTGGGTGTGATCTGTATAACTGTTTGGATCCAGGTTTCTTTGGTGTTTTCTATCAAAGTTACATTAGCAGGTGATGTACATGTGTGAAAATTTTAAGTATTTCATACACATACATCAAACACAAGTAACTGTGTTAACTGCTCCTTGACCATTCACCTGATTTAACTCTTCATTTTTCCATTGTCACTACAAGCTCACTGTTCTTTGTTTAAGGAAGGACTCGAGCCTCACTTATACACCTTCTACACCTAATATCTTTTTTAGTCCATCTCCTGTAAATGTTTTTTATGGAAAAAGTGTCCTTTCTGTAGGCCTACTGTATTGCCTTGTTATAATGGACAAAGACTCTTTTAGTATGCATCTAATGACTAAATATGTCTTCCAATGTGGTAAAATACTTTTTTTTCATGCCCAAGAATTTATTTTTTGAAAATACTGCAACTCTTAATGTTTTAAATGTGATCTACAGCCAGCCAACGCCAACTGGTGGCAGTGTACACCACTTGGCTCTTCTAGGTCTGTTTCTCCCCCAGTCAAGAGGTCATGCACACTTGAAATTCTCTTTTGAACTGATATGTGTTGACATTTAAACTTTTTAAACCCAGTCTTTTTTACTACTACTACCACTACTACCGTCATTTAGTAGACGCTTTTATCCAAAGCGATGTACATTTGAGAGAACAACACAAGCATAAATTTTAAGTTACTGGAGTTGCTTTCTGTAAGCCTCCTAAAGTGACAGTAGTTACTAGTCTAATAAACAAAGTCTGAAGTCAACATCTAAGCTAATCATTTGAAAAGTTCTGTCATTGTGTTGGCATTGAAATATGCCCCTTTATCCCCCTAACATATTGTGTTAAATCACCACATTTCTGAGCCTTTGCCCAAAACCACAAGCCACAAGGTAATCATCTTTCTCTACGTTTTGACCTTTGTGTAGGATACAATGAATGCATAAATATACAGACACTGGATGTGGTCAGATGCCGAAACTTGGAAGCATTTATGTTCTTCATTGTCATGTTCTTAAATATTTTATGTTCTTTAAAATGTCAGCCTTTTCCTCACATACCTATTGGGGTTACAGTGGAAGCGAGTTCTTATCTACAGAGCCTCTCATGAATGTATCAAAACCTCAGTGCATTCACTGAATAACAATGAGCTTTGTCCTCTTTCTTTTTTTCTTCCCTTTGCTGGTAGAAAATCTTTCCTCCTGATCTGTAGAGCTAGATAAACAAGTGAATATTATAGAGACAATAATACCTTCAGGGATGATTAGTTGTAGCCTTCAAGACAGCAGATAAACCATGGGGTGCGGAAAATCTCCAGGATTGTACAAAGTACTATTGTTTACATGCTGCAGCATTACTCACAAATGGTAAAAAAAAATACACACTGGAAAAACCATGGCTCAGTCATCAACTTGACATTCTCCAGCATAAGATACGAAAGAAATGTTCACTCAGCTTATCAAAAGTTTTGATTACCTTTTTAAGGGAGGATGCTAAATCACACATTAAGACTCTTTTAACAACCCCAAACAATCATCTTTAACAAATTCCAGTAATTATTTATGTATTACTGTAGCTGTGATGTACTTTAATGAACATTCAAAACTGCGTCCTTGATTTAGCATCTGACCAAACTGGTTCAGACAGGCGCAGCTCAAGGCCTCAATTATTTCATTTGTGGTTTAAGTGTTTCCCCCTTGTGGGGCTTGTATCTATGTGTAAGGGTTCTTTCACATAAGATAATTAAAAGTTCATCAAATTGAGCTGAAAAATAAATAAATAAATGTTTTACACATATTTGCTAACCTTTCGCTAATCAAACTCATCTAATTTCAACACCAATATTTATGATGCATAGAAAACTCTCATATCAAGCTCAAGATGCATCTCAGAACTTTTTTGTTCTATTTGTTTTAAAGATAGAAGAACAAAACAAGAGATTTGTACACTGAGTGCTTCAGGGTTCTGTGGCACTCTACACTAGCATTGCATGTGGATCCAGAATTACGGTAATTATTTTGTTTTTCATTACCTGCACTTTGTATCCTACTGTGTCTTATTACTATTTTTGGTCTAATTGTCACTGTTGAATGATTATCGCTGCACGCAAACAACTGAACAAAAGATTATCTCGAACAGTCAATTCACAAAAGTACAAGTAGATATACTGCTGTTCAACTAAAGACATCTTGTTGTGGATACTTTATGAACCCTAAAGAGAGTTAAAGAAATGTGAGGCTCTTTTTAATGATATTACTTTTTTTAAAGAAAACGTGTTGAGTACTGGATATACAATACTGGGATGTCATCAAAACGCATATTATTTACAGGATTTCAGTTCATGAAAATGTTTTGTCCCTTTATCAGTGGGATAACCATTATCTGCTAGTTAACTGATATATATGAGCCAAATAATGTGACACTTAAAATATCACACTTAAAAAAAATAAATCTTGTTCCAGGGCCAACTGTGAGATCATTTTATGTCCCTGTCAATGTCAAAATCAAACCTACACCCATACATTCAAGTTACTCGGAATTCTGAGTGTAATTAAGGATTTTAATAGTGGTGCATGGTGCGGCCATCTTTAAATCTGGTATCTCGGGGTCATCTGGAATTCTAAGATTTCTTCCGGCAAGATTATCTCAGAATTCGGAGGTTCAAGGACAACTGTAATGTAAACACAGGTTTGCAAACATTTTATAGCTTCCTAATGGTCACTTTATTAATAATGAATGCATATTTTTTATTATTTCATTTTTGACCATCAAGCCTCCCAAGATGTTGAATCAGCAAATCAAAATTTTATTATCAAGGACGCCCAACCCCTACAGCATTGTTGTACAATGTAATGCACAATAAATGATATATTGGTTCTTGAATCAGTATGTCACTTGTGTCTCTACTAAATTACTTGTAATTATGTTTGATGATAAAGAATAAAGACAAGGACAACACCTGTGGAAATTGCATGCGCTTTGGTAGAATAGCTATGTGATTGTTCAGGGCATGTTGGCTAGTTGGAAACAACTTTATAGCAGCGCATTACGGCCACCAACTTGTGCCTGAAACTCAAATCAGATTGTGGTAGTGAACTCTGAACTCAGCACTGCCCACTAGTTGAGGTGGACCATGGCAACGTAAAAGTAACATGGAAGTAAAGGACAATGATGTATGTTTGAAAGTTTGAAATGTTGTCCCTATTCACATATGTAATGGAGCATAAATTATTCTTTAGTGTGACTTTGGAAGTTAAGATTTCTGGCAGACGATCATGCTTCCTTGCATAAGTCCAGTTTTTGTCTGACAAAGCAATTCATTTTGGCCAGTGTTGTGAAAATACTTAGTGATTCTAAAGTAATGTTTTCAGTATGTAACAATTGCAATTCCATATCATTTGTTGACACATTTGAAGGCCAATGCCTAGATCACTGACATGACTCATCTGTCTTTGCCTGACTGTTTGCAAAGCACTCAACATGTACATGACTGCCCCTGCAACACCTCATTACCATGTTGATATCAACCGTGGCACTCAGGCAGAAAGAGGCTGACAGTAATGGAGCAGTATCGTCATTCTGCTGTCCTAACCTCTAACCTCTACGAAACAGCTTGTAACACCGTTCTGCTAATTATTTGCCACCCAGTTTTACACATTTCATTACTGGTGTGAATCATGAGCCCATGATCTCATTTAACTCTGTTCGGTTGAGATTAATAAATGGTTATTATGAGAAGAACTAAATAATGAGAAATAAACAGTCAGAACAGTCCAAACAAATCTAAATCTGAACCAAAATATTTACTTCTTATAAATACATTTCATGAACCCGTGTAATAATGTTTGTCAACTCTAACTTTCAATGCAAATGCATTCTTTTTCATTTCAATGTTCCTACACATCAGGGAACTTTTCTGCAATAATTTAAGGTGTGCTACTGTAACAACACCTGAATCTTGCCAAAAAAAATTCAGGGGATAACAAATCAACCAAAACACCAAAGAAAATAAATGAAAAAAAGTATTGTCTGAATCTGGCCTGAACCTCAGGGAAGCTTAGATGAAGAGACAGTGCTTTCTCCACATTCTTATTCACTCTTATTTAAATATTTTCTTTTTGTTTGTTGATCTTGTTAGCTTGTTCCCCAGCAGTTCTTTTGGCAGAATCACTTACACCATTACAGGCCTTGAGTGCATGTAGATTTGAAAAGAAAGTAAAGATTCAATTTTAATGATACAGGCTTCTCCAGACTGAAAGCAACAGCAATTTATATTCTCAGTCTAATACTTCTGGATCACCCAGTTCTCAAATATGAGAACCCAGACTGATAACAAGCAGTGCTAGCTTAGGAAATAAAAAAGAAAAAGTGATAAATGTCTGTATGGAAGCAGTGTTGTGCAGGCTTACTGTATCTTCACCAGCCAGCAAAGCCTTTCATCGCTCTTTTTTAATTGCTTGGTTACACAAGCACAGTGAAACATACACATAGCGTCCGCAAACACACTGAGAGAGGTACTCCATTCAGAATCTATCATTCAAGCTCAAAGCACCTGACAACTTGAAAGATGGCTGTCATGCTTGAAGAAAGAAGTGTCAAAATACATAGAAACTTCAGTAACTACTATTCCACCCCATTTCTGCACTGCCTATCCACATGCTTCATCTAATCCTTTTAACAAAACGCTTCTAAACACACCACCTTCACCTCAATCCTCGTGAGCAATCCTGTCAAGGAACAAAGGAAGGGTGGGATTTTCCTTTTTTTTCCTCACAAATGTCTGACGTGACATTTCGAAGAACAAACTCACTCTCTTAGAAGATCAGTACCACCTTTATGTCCTTTATGTGAAGCTATAACCTGGAGACAGCGACTTTATCATGAAAGCAGAAGAGCTTGGCTGGCTCTGTCCAAAGGTGACTAGTCACGACATTCAGTGGTTTTTAACCTGACAATTTGAGATGTCATAGAAAAATGTACTTAGAAGAGCCGATGGGATTATACGAATATTTTTGTAACATTTCAGCAGAGTAAAGGCCATTACACACCGGGACCGATGCGAATAAACGGCACGAAATTGCGAATAATTCGGAGGTGAAACACCGACATCTTTGTCTATACACACCAAGTCCGATGCGAAATTGCGAAT
>JAVQJG010243225.1:0-15654 GCA_036024015.1 Craterocephalus amniculus | reverse complement strand
CAAATTATGAAAGTTAAACCCCTTAGCGAAGAAAAAGCGTCACACAAAAGCTAAAAAAAAATAGCCGCTATCGCTAACTAAGCTAGCCGGACGTGAAATCGGGTATAGTCCCTTTAATTACAGAAACTTGGCTGTTCATTGAGAATTTGCCCAAAAAAAAAATTGAATGACTCAGACCACGAACAGAATATGATCTGGAAATTAAAAGATTGAAAAATGTGACCAGAATTCACAACAGTCAGTGTGGAGAAAACCAGGTATTGAGCATTACTTCATTAATACCATCCTTACAGTTAAACATGGTGATGGCAGCATCATTCTGCGGAGATCATTTTCTGCAACCTGACTGGAAGCGTAGCAGGATAGATGCAAAGACCAGTGCAAAGATACAATCCTGGGATAAAACATTTTCCACAAGATCTCAGGCTGTGGCTAATATTTACATTCACCAGCAAAACAACCCACAAAGAAAACTCAGTGCTGACCTCATGAAAACGATGGAAAGATTCAGCCGGTGTTTCGATTTTAGAACAGTCAAGTTTCTCCAGAAAGACCCAAAAGAAAACAGGCTTAACGCCATCACTTGTTGTCCAGCCTGTCTGGCCTGAAGGTTTCTCACATGAAGAATGGGGAAAAACAAAGAGGATGTGCCAAATTTGTAGAATTATATAGGAAATGACTTGAAGCAGTCTTTACATCCAGATACTGTTGGTGTAAAATTGTGTGAGGAGTAATGAGGAAAAATAGTAAATCGGTTCAAAAGTAATGTAAAAGTAAAATGTAAAATACCTATTGTGTAAATCTGATAAATCTCCAGGATTTTCATTGGCAAATGATTATATTGGTGCTTAAAATTAAATGGTTGTTTTAGCCTTATTTATTACAGTAGTAAATCCCATGTGAGTACTACACAGAAACAAGCATATTTTGTATGGATTAGCTCAGTCTGAAATGCATTTATTTTCTTCAAGTTTTCTTTGTATACTATGGGGTGAATTATTTTGAAATAAATTCACTCTGAATGTCAGGGTTTATCATATTGGTAAGTAGCAACAAACTTGCTTCCCCATGTTAAAGTGTTAGAATGGCTAGCTAAGGAGGATTTATATCTGAAAGATTCTGTTATCGCAACATTGACATACAACACAAGATAAGTCACTTTGGTATAAACACTGCAAGGTTAGACAAACATTTTATACTGCCTAATTTATGTTATATTAACAGCAATCCATTAAATCAGAAACGGGTAAGAAATCTGATTTAAACACACCAGTAAATAAAAGAAAGGCATATTATGCTTGAAAGATTTTGTCCAATAGAAAACAACTGATGTAAATTAGTGGAAAATAAACTTAATTAATGATTACCTGTTTATTTATATCTTACTGTGTATTATTACAGGGCATGATTAACATGTATACTGCTTGGTTGGTTGTGGCCTGTATATAGCACCAATATAATAGAAATAGAATAATATGAGTTATTATGACTATAAAAAGTATTGTTTCACATTTCTTGAATATTTATTCTCTAATCCCTGTGTAATCTCTAGTTGTGTATACATAATCTACATTTTGAGGCTGTATACAGTCACTGGGATGTTGGGGAAATAAGTGATGAATATAAGATTATGAGATACAGTATAAAGTATACAAGAAATTTTGATGCTCTTCAAATAATAATCATATCATGTTTATCTAATTATACATCCAACATACCTAAATGGTTTTCATAGCAACATATAGTTATGCATGGCTTTGGAGTGTGTATGCACTTCTGTAGTGAGAAACCTCTTCACCTTGCAAATTTGTGGATAATCACAAAACATGGTGTGAATTCACCTTTTGTGCCCATTTACCTCAGAAATTTTACATTTTTGAAATGAAATAAAAACATGAAGCTGCCACTATAACCTTGTTCACTGTGAAATCTGTTTGTTGTTGTTTTTACTTTTTTGAGCAAAATGAAGAAGACAATGCCAACATACTGCAAAGGAAATTATTTATTTCTCATTTTACAAGATTTACAAAGTTTTCCTATCAACTTCTCTGCATGTCCCATACTAAACCATTCATAAGCCAGTACCCTTGTAAAAAATTTTGTATAAATGATTTTGAGAAAGTGTGCCCTAAACATTGAGAGTATTGCTAACCCTTCCCCTATTCTTTAAGATAATAGTGTCTTTATAATTGAATGTTACATGGCATCCCTGATTTCTTTTCAAGTAATAGTTATTTCTTTTCATAATGAATTTTGTTTTGTGTTTTTTTTGTTTGTTTTTCGTTCATTTTTAAATGTAAATTTGAGACCTATTATGAAACTATCCAACAGAAATTAACCTGCTGTTGATTTCATATTGTTCTGTTACTTTTAAAACAAACATAAAGCCATTTTATTGGTATATATGTGCATTTAACAAATTATTAGTATTATTTAATTATTATTATTATTATTATTAATTTCATAATGATTAAAAAAGCTACACAGGAATTCAGCAACCAATAAAGAATTGTGAAATTAAGGTGCTGCACACATATTTTGCACACTGTGATATGTCACATTTTAAAGTAAGCCAAACGTATTTCTATACTCATGCATGCTGTAAATGAGAAATTTCAAGGTTATCATAATTTATTAATTGCAGCAACTACACAAAGTAATTTGACCCAACTCTAGAAAGATGTGTAATATTTTTCAAACTAACCCTAAACTTAATCTCTTTAAAAACACACACAAAGGAGGGGATTTGTTTTTACCGTATATTTTTAAAAATTGCACACCAAGGTAAGTCACAGTTAAAAGAGTGGCATTGCCCTTTAAAAAACTGTCCAATGACACAACCGTGTCCGCCTCTGTGAGACTGACAGCGCTGTGACCGACTGACGATTTGGGGATGCTGGCACAGTGCTCTGGGATACAAGGTAAAAAAATAACACGCTTCGTTCTCCAATACAGCAATACGGGAGTGTGTGTGATATTTACCTTAGGCGAATAAACGCTATTGTGGTGAGAAGTAAGGAAGAGAAACGGCCGCTGCTTTGTTTTTGTAGAAAACAAACCACCATTAGCTAACAAGTGCAAGAGGGCTTCTAGCTAAGTTAGCATGACAACACAAGCTAGGGAATGACATTACAGCTCGTCAAGTGACAGCTCAGTCCTTAGAGGTCAGATAACGTAACCCGGTTTATTCTGTCAGTTGGCTGAACAACAGCCCCGCTGCGTTGTTCTCTTACAGAGCCCCCTCGGTGTTACTCTAAAGGATCATCGTACCATGAATGAAGCCGCTGCTCACGCAGAGCTGCATTGCGCACGAGCTCGTGTTTGTGATTGTTGAAGTCTGTCGGACTCACTGCCGGGGGTGAGAAGCACAACTCTCGAGAGGTAAGGTAAAAATCGATCTGTGTCGTTTTATAATAAAACTAATTAAAATATTTTACGATTACAGCTGTATTACAGTAAATGTTTATATATTTTCTATCACAGTCGCATACGCCGGTAACTATTGCGTCGTAATGTTGACAACATAAATGTTTTTGGTGCATCACGCTGTTTCGTCAGTGTCACTTCATTTCTGCGTGACAGGGAAAATGTCCAATCCACTTAGGCTTCGTCGTGAAGAAGGCACGTACAGTTTTCTAGCCCGCCCTGAACAGCTCTACTCTCTTCTGGTCTCCCCACTGAAGCGTCATTTCACCGACACACGGCGCGTTACACAACCAGGCGGTCATGCAAAATAGAAACACGTGTTCATAGGCGGTGCTGAAAAACACATCTTTTATCAGACAACAAAGCCTGAGCTGCTGCACGGGGCCGAACAGCCGCGATTTTAGCTGTGAACTTTCCTGTTTGATAATACACTTAATCAGAAGATGAGAGGAGCGGACTCAACTTGTGTTTACTCTATAGAGAGGACAATGATACGAACATGATCAGCGCCGATGGCTTCTCAAAATGCGAGGCGACTCTGCAAGAAGGAGGGAGGAGGAGACCACTCGCAGAGATGCTCCATCTGCTCTCAGCTGTCATCGTTTGGCTGGTGACAGGCACCACCATCTCCAGTCTCAACAAATGGATTTTTGCAGTTTACAACTTCAGGTACCCTCTCTTGCTGTCAGCTCTTCACATGCTGACAGCCATAGTGGTGGACTATGGGCTCATCAAATTGCGGGTAATACGCCACCGAGGGGCTGCTGAGCAGGACCTGACCCCCAATGCAAAATGTAAGGTGTTCCTGTTGAGTCTGACGTTTTGTGCCAGCATAGCCTTTGGGAACATGGGCCTGAACTATGTCCAGCTGTCATTTGCACAAATGATCTACACTACAACCCCACTCTTTACTCTGGCCATCTCTACTCTGATCCTCGGAAAGCATCATCACATCATCAAATACACGGCCATGATGCCCATCTGCCTGGGCGCATCCTTCAGCATTATGGGAGAAGTCCAGTTTGATCAGACCGGCTGCTTCTTTGTGTTTGCGGCTACTATGTTGAGGGGCGTCAAGTCCATTCAACAGAGTGAGTACGACTTTTACTGTGCCATTTATCTACTTTCTCTCCTTATTAGTATTTTTATTTTAGCCATAGTAGAAAACTTCTGTGAAATCATTCAGCTGTATTTAGCACAGGCCAGCACAACCGAGGGTATTTCAGAAGTTTCCTCCAATCACCGCAGCAGTCTGTGGTCCTGGAACTTTTTACTATTTGGTGTTTCACTCCATAGTCGGGAAAAGCACCCTCACATTAAAGTGGAATAGTACACCAGCATATTTCCTTGTTGCTTAGGGAACATAATACAAACATTACATGTAAGAGTGATGTGATCCGGTGACAGGCTGATTATTTTTGTGTCTGTTTATAGGATTTGAAAATTTCCAAAGAGACCTCGCTGTGATTCTCTAAGTATAATTTGTCATAATTTGTCATAATGATGGTAAATGAGAAAAGTTTTAGATTTTACATTTACTCTTATTATTAATGTTTTTACTTTTTAATTGAATTTATGTTTCTTATCTAAATTTGCTATCTTTATAAAAAGGCACACAAGAAATTTGTGGTAGAATGCCCATGAACACATAAGAGCGTGTTCACTCAAAGGAGATGTTCTTCAGCTGGTTTCTAAAGGTTAGTTTAAAGTCGCAAAAAAGCCTCATTCCTATTTGATCCACGGTTATTCAGCAGGTAAACAATGTTTGTGAATGTCTTCATAAAGACACATATCATCCACTTGTATTGATGTCATGTGGGTGAGCTATAACCATAGCTAATTAAATTCCAGCGTGCTCATTTATCTAATGTTCTGTGCCTTTACTGAATTGTTTGTTACATAATTTGCTTTAAACTGGTTTCTGGAACTTAGCGCATCACAAATGAATGTTTGTATGCAGTAGATTATCCACTCTAATGTCATTAGCCGCCATAACATGGTAGCTGTCAGAGAGGAAAGAAAACAGTGATTTTCATTAAATGAATAGAAACCCTGACTTTCCTGTGTTATGCAACACAAAGCAGATATTCAGTTTGCTGCAATTCACGTCTGGAGGTACGTAGGAGAAAACGGTTGCAGAAGCAGGTCATGACTAGTAGAGCCGCCATTTGAACAGCTTTAATAATAAATTGTACAAGGCCTTAGAAACTTATCCTTTTGAGCTTTATTAAATAAGGATAAATGAGTTTGTAGCTACGAACATGCAAGTACCGCTGCTGAATTTAGGTCAGATTGTATAAACATGGTCCAGCACATGGAAGCTGCTGACTAAAACTTTGTCCTTAAATGTTGTCTCGAGTTGCAAGAGGCTATTTTCACCCTCTCTCTGTCTCTCTCTCTCTCACACACACACAAACACACAGGCATGTTTGTTGTGGTGACAGTTTAGGATGGTTGTTATGTTGTTTAAATGCAAAGCTCTCATTTTCACAGTGCCGTCATTGTAAATGAATACACAATGACTAAATGTTCACAGGTTGACTTAGAGGCAATATCTGATGTAACTGTGCTGCCACACCAGTCTGCAAACTCAGCCTTTATTCTTTCTCATTTACTCACCTTTAATTAGTTTGTGACTTGTGTAATTTTAACACAGTCTGTTTAAAAAAAATTTTAAAAAAAAAGCGAGGGGAAAAAAAACCAAGTCTGGCTTTATGGTAATTAAAGCTACAGTCAGTGACTCCAAGATCACATTTTCTATCATGACACACCATCATGATCATAATTACAGCTATGTTTTCATAGTTAGTAGTTAAGTCATTAATGTGATTTGCTTCACACACATACCCATTCATTTTACTAAGAACTGTGGGGTTTGCATAATGCAAAGTCACTAAAACTGTTTTAAAGCTTGTCGCCTTTTGAGAGACAGCTGATTAGTTTGTTTCTGTTATTCCAATTATAAAAACATGAGGTTTTGTTGTGAAGTTGTTGCATTTTGCAAACAGTAATGGTGCCATTCCAGGATACTGTATGAACCTTTTTGACACTGTGTTAATATGATAAGAGTTTCAGGTGTTAACTCTGTGAGATTGTCAGCCTCTGAAGTTTATAGATAAGTTCAGGGCATCCTCTGTTTTCCAGTGTGAAATGTTCTGTGGTTATGTTTTTTGCATACCAGCTTTTGGTTATCTACACCGTGCACAATGCCCTTCTTGTTTTTGTTTTCCTATGTAGGTCTGTGGAGATATTGCTGCACCTGCACTTGCTGCTACAGTTAAACATGTTGCTGTTAAATGTCTGTGTTTTCAGTTCCTACATTATCTTTGTTACTCATATTATAGACTAAAAAGTGGGTCATGTTTTGTCGCTTACTCCCAACATAATTCTATTAAATGGGAAATTTAATTTCAGAAAACAAGTTCACACTTAACACCTAGACTTTATTTTGCCTTATTTTATAATGAAAGAATACAAGTCAAATGCTTTTTATTTCCTTGTTTTCTCAGGTATTTTGCTCCAGGAGGAGAAGATCAACTCCGTGTTTTTGCTCTACCTGATGTCCATTCCTAGCTTCTGCATCCTGGCGGTGGCCGCTCTGGCCTTAGAAAACTGGGCTTTGCTGGAGTCGCCTCTGCATTATGACCGCCACTTGTGGGTCTTCATCCTGCTCAGCTGCCTGGGCTCCGTCATGTACAACTTGGCCAGCTGCTGCGTCATCACCCTCACCTCGGCCGTCACGCTGCATATACTAGGCAACTTGAACGTGGTGGGGAACTTGTTGTTGTCTCAGCTGCTTTTTGGCAGCGAGCTGTCTGCGCTCAGCTGCGCCGGAGCGGTGCTCACATTGTCTGGCATGCTCATCTATCAGAACTCAGAGTTTATAATCGGCTACCTGGATGCGCGAAGGTCTACAGCTAAAGGGTCTGAGAAAATGGATTTTCACACTGAAGGCGGAGAGGACTCGGGCAAAGCGGAGGCGTCTGAAATCCCAAATCATCAGGAAAGAGCTGATGGAAAACTGGAAGATAAAATGGACTGAGGAATGAGGAAAAGATAAAGAAAAAAATGAAATACACTTTAACTATGTGCACTGTGCTGTAGGCAGTTATGTGGTCAAGACCAGCAACAGTTTGATGGTTAAAAGTCCTCACTGTGCCAATATATCTGTTTTCTGGTTACACAGAACTGCATACGAGTGGAATAAGATTGCCTTTAAGTTTCGTAATGACGGGTAGCGTCAGCTGTTTATATGTAAACCACTCCTATATAACCTACCGCGGTATATGCATGCATTAGCACACTGAACTGTTTGATACCTCACAGGGTATTCACTCCATCACTCATACTACTCCACTGTGAAAACGTTGTCAACTTCAGAGGGCTCTAATCATAGTTTTGGTGACTATTGTGAATATCGAGAGTGGGTGGGCTTTAGAGAACCCCCCACCCCCTTCCTCCATATCCGAGCAGGCACAATTTGTATTAAGATATATTTATAACAGGTTACCTGATAGTCATGGTAAGGGACTGGGTTTTTCGGCAGCTTTTATTGTTTGTATGTAAAATAGGAAGCTGACGTTGTAGGGCTGAAGCTTACAATGTCTTAACATGTCTGCGTTAAGAAACGCCTCTTTTTCTCTTCTGAAGCACATTTTTCATAAGATGCCTGAGCTTCTGTGTTTTTTCTCCCGCTATGAACTTTGGTGTGACTTCCCTATAAGGCCCAGATTACTGTTCTCATGTCAACCTGAAAAGACTGTCCCGGTAGAATTAGTCCAATTACTTCCATATTCTTAAGTGGTACACTCCTCTCCATGCAGCGTACCGATAATTAGTTTCACAAGTTCTCTAAGGAGTGTCGTTCAACTTTAGCCACTTTATCCCAACGGAGGAGACTAAGAAAAAGAAGATTTAGCTTTCCTTTAAAGTCACTTCTTAAACCCTCACCTTCAAACCAATTTGTCATATTATGGAAAGTAAAAAAGAGATTTCTGATGGGTGGAAGCTACAGTGAAAAGTTTGGACAGCAGTGGGTAAATGTGTCAAATTTTGACTGGTAGTGTATGTTTACATGAACAGCAATATTCTAATGAAGCCATATTCTGTTTACATGTTATGGACATTAAAAATGATTGGATTGATAATATAATTTACATGCCTCACTTCCTCCTACACCACTGTGATGTGTGTGCCCAACCAAAGCCTGTATTGCATCCGTTTCTTACAAAACATGAAGATTTACAGGGCTTTCTCTCTTTGTTTCATCACTGCAGCAGTCCTGTTCTCTGCTGGAGCTAAGGTCACGTGACTGTGAACAGTGGGCAATGCTGCATGATGCCGTTTGGGGAATATTGCTGTGCATGCAGACATACCCATTGTTGTCTCTTTCAGAATTCTGTTCACATGTTTTGGATTTTCTACAAATCATGTGGATTTTTTTTTTTAAATCAGGGCCTTAGTAATGAGTAGCTTTTAAATGCTTCATGTTTAGGTCCTCAAGTGTCTTGTGTGTATGTATGATCATTGACGGCACCAGTCTCTCTTGTAGCTCTCCTATAAGAGAAAAGACAAGGCAGAAGTACGTTACATGTCCTCCAGCATGCTTGGTATGCCAAATGTTTACTTTTTGATGTTTGTTTTTTTTTTTAAATGTTTTTGTTATACATATTGTTTGGTCACTTACTAAAGTTCTCACAACAGGAGGTGTGTAGAAAAAAATATACACTGTGTTTTTATTTTTTTGCAACAAGAAAGCCTACATTTGCATTTCCGAGATGCCATTCGTAAAGTCCATATTGGAGATCCTGTTTGTGAATCCCCAGTATGTATGGTTTTTGGATTTAGTATTTCTTTAGAGCATCAATTGCGTGTTTAAAGTTTATGTGTGGTACACAGTCCCAGTTTTAACATAAATACCTCAACTATTTAATAGTGTGTGCAATGTGCTCATTAACGATTAGTCTGAGATCAAGCAGCTTTTTAACATCTATGATAACTATAATAATGCTGCTTTTCCCTGCTTAAATAAAAAAATTCAGCGGAGAAATCTAATCAGTTAACATTATGGGAAAAACATTAATACATATAATGTTGATCTGAATCCTTTTTGTAACAATCTTATAGACAACAGTCTCGTATCGGTTGGCAGGTTTGCCTGCTTCTGATAAATATGCTGAGTAAATAGTGAGGAGATGCTGCTGTTGCACTGACAGGGTACGAAGATGCTGCCTTCAAAGCCTATGGTTCATTTGTACATATTTTGTTGTTTGCATAGTTATTCGGATGTAAATAGTTATTTTATTATATTAATGTATTTTGTAGTGCTATTCAGCTGGTTTAAGCTCTACTGGTTCAAGAATGAAACATTTGCCTCATGCCTTATTTGGACACTGTAGTAAAGAAATGAGTGATTTGAATTTATTAGTTTATACTCTTAAAATTACATGTGCTTATATTTGGGGGCAAAGATATGGATGGTTCACATAAATGTGATTTGCCATTGCTTGAAAATAAAAAAGGACTAAAGCAACAAAAAGAAAAAACAAGCACTTCATCAATGCTTCAGTTGTTTTTTGTTTGTTTTTTAAACTCCTGGGATATTTTAAAAATATATAAAATATTAGGAGTATTTTTTTTTACATTAAAATTGGTTTAAAAGCTGCATGCATTTGTTTCTTCATAAAGCAAGTACGAAATTTGATATTTAATGGAATATATTGTTAGAGGATTTACAGAAATGGGGGTGGCTGTGATTTTCAAGAATTTGTGAGAGTTTGGCTTTAAAAACTGACGTAATTCAGATGCATAAATCACTTCAAAGGCTTTGAAAACTTCGATTAACAACTGGAAGCATATATGACAAAAATATGATAAAAAATAATAGAACAACTTATAAACAAAATCCATAGTAATTACATCCTCATAACGCTGAATGACATTCACAGGCTCTGAAGTAAACATTTTCATATGTTGTCTTAGAAATCATAGATCTCACGCTTTATACACCTTCAGCTTTATTTAGAATACCATAAAATACTTTTGGTATGTAGACGACATAACCAGGCTAGAGTGGTTTGCATGCTCTGCTTGATAAATCGCCTGAGCAAATGGATTCATTAGTGATATTACTGCTAAATTTCCCATCATTTGACTAAAGTGAGAATTTCTGGAGAGAATTAAATTCCCTTTCATGATTCAATATCTCACGATAGCAAGTGGACAGGTGTAAAGAACATGAATAAAGATGACTGAACATGCAAAGTGCAGACAGTATATGCAAAGTTTTACACAATGTTGGTTCTCTGTTATAACTTAACGGAACATTTAACCATACTGAAACCTTTATTAACAGAATTAGTAATGGCTTTGGCTTTTGAGAACCTAATGTTCCCAAACACTGAGAAGCAGTTCAGACTTCCACCACTAGATGGGGCTGTTTATCAGCGTTTTTATTTTATTTTTTAGATCCATCTTTACATGTAAGTTAAGTTTAAAACACAAGATAATCCCTGCTGAGGTACGAGACTTTATTTGTTATCCAGTCGCTCTCCAGATGTGTGTGTGTGTTTTAACTTGTCGCAGAAAATATGCCCTGTCCCTCCTTACACAGATTCCTCTGCTTCTGTAAACAGCGTTCTTGCTCGGCCGTTTTGCCTCAATAAGGCAGTGCTCCTCACTTTTTGCCTCCATTAACCCTTCATTTCCCACACAAGTCATCCGCCTGCTGCAGTCTGTGGGTAAAATGAAACAAAGTCACATTTGTGCTAATACCAAAGACGGTGATCCAAGAGACTTCTGCATGGTTGTTTTACTGTGACATCATCCAAGATCTGCCAGCAACAAGAGGATCAGAGACGCTGCTGAAGGGGACAGGGATGGATAGACCAGGACTGGATGTGTTTGTCCTTCCTCCTTCATCCTATTTTGGGTGGCTGGTCTAAGCAATCTCCACTCTCTCTCCAAACATGCATCCTTATGAAGTGCTGTGGTGTGAGGTGTGATGTCAGGGCTGAGCTCTCACAGTTTTCCCACAAAGTCAAAAGGAGGAACAAAGACTGAAGACGGGAGCACTGAATCCAAGAAACGGACACGAGATACGAGGGATTGCATCCTGATAACAGGTGAGTCACAACACACTTCTGAAGAGTCCAGTACTCAGTTCAATACAGTTTTTTTAACATATTGTCACTTTGTTTTTTCAATCTTGCAGCATCATGGAGAAGAAATTTTCTCAGGGTCTCAGCACATAGTTTCACTTTGTTATCAGATTCTTTTAGTATCGGTCTCCTTACATTACATTACTATATTTGTACGCGTTTATACGCGTGCTGCAGCCAGTCGCTGAGATACACAGAAGAGTACTTCAGGAGGAAAAACATTTCTGTGCTCAGTTTGTGTCTGTGAGGAGTCACAGCTGTTTACATTTTGTCATCAAACTTTATGTGGAACAAATTTCAGCTGAAAGCTGTGTTTGAGACATTTAAAACAAAAATAGTCTTTCTGAATACAACCTTTAGGTAACGTTGTGACATTTAAATACTAAAATCGTCTCATGTCTTGTGGTTCTGGTCTTGAAAAACATTAAGTGCTTCTGTGAACATGTGTCAGGACAACTCGTAGATTCGATCATCGGACATGGAGTCAAAAACTGTTGGTGGACCAGCATCGCTAACCAGTGAGGAACTGGCTTCCATTGAGGATGAGGAGGTTCTAAATAAGATGGTGAGCCAATTAAACATGAGCTTAATGTGAAATTCACTCTCCTTGCCATCACATGCCATATCAACACTGATCGAACATATGTTTAACTGCTATTTACTTTCTTATCTGGATTCTTCTCTCATGCATTGTCACTTTGCTCTGAATTAAGTTATGAAAAGGATGCCACCACACTTCTTTCTGTTTTTCCATTGAGAGAATTATTTCAGTGTGAACATGACTAAAGTGAAACGACAAAATTTCTTGTAAGAATCTGTCATTTTCTTTACCTGTATATGTTTTTTAGCTGGACAGTACAACAGATTTTGAAGAGAGACGGATGATTCGTGCTGCGTTAAGGGATCTGCTCAAGAAAAAGAGAGGTATAAAGTGCAGACCTCAGCCAAGGCTTTGTATTTTTGCCAGTGACTATGGGCATTGTTTTTTAGTTGGAGGCTCCAATGGCAAAATCATCTCCCCATTAGAAAGAATGTTAACACTTTACAATAAGGGTCCCTTGATCAAAGTTAATCAATGCATTATTAAGCATTAATTAATGGTTAAAAAACATTAACAACCATCATTATGCTATACTTAGCATTAGTTAACATATTACTTAGTGCGTTTAATACACAGTTAAATAGTGTTTACTATGTAACCTTAATTAATGCATTAATCAGGATTAATAAAAGTTAAATAATGTAATTGTTCATCATTATGTATTCATTACTCAGTATCCAATTCTAAGTTGCTTAATATGTTTAGAAGCTTAATGTTTCAAATAATCATTTACCAATAGTGTTTATTTGAAGTGAATAAGCATTAAGTAACACCTAACTAATGTACTTTCTACTCCATCGCATATGGTGAACATACAGCCTGCATGGGCCTAAATAAACAAATAATTAATGTATTCATGTATAGCAGTGCTATAGATTAACTTTTTAGTGACCTTTTGCTTACAGACAGACAAATTAAAAAAATAAGGTGGATGTAATAATTGCTCTGCAACGCAGTAACAATGCATCATTCCTGGTTCATTGACAGATAAACGGGAGCAGGAGCGAGGATCCAGACAGCAGGACCTGAGACAGCAGGGACTGAGCAAAGCAGGAGCAACAGGTGGACTTGTTAGCATTGGAAGAGCATCAATGAACCCGCAGCAATCAGCTAGCAGTAAGTCTGGTATGTTATTTAATAATGTCAGCTTATTTTGAAACATTAGCTGTACCTCTTCTTATGTTCGTAGGGGCAGCCGGCCAATCTTCATCGTCATCCGGTCCACTCAGCAGGGCAGCAGGCAGGTGAGTCACATTTTGTTTTTACATGTTTACATTCATTCAGCATACAAAGACGGGGTAGAAACAGCTAAGGCATGTAAATAATCTCACACAGCATAGTAGCATACTATAACAGTTTCGCATTTACCTGCAGCACAGTTTGTTTTTTTAAAAGGCTGAAACATGCTATAAAAAGGTCTTCTTTCCCATCTGTATGTTTCTGTTTTCCTTTTAAGCAATGCCAGTCCTGCTGGAACCCAAGTCCAGAGATGTCCCACTGTTGCAGCACCCAATGCTAAAAATGTCAAACAAATGCTTCTGGACTGGTGCAAAGCCAAAACAGAGCCATATGAGGTAAGCTCACTGTATCTGTGAGTTATTGCTCATTGAATTATACATTTTGCCTCATTTGTCCACACTTTTCTAAACTGATTCCTCTCTGGTGGGAAATAGGGAGTAGACATCCAGAACTTCTCCTCCAGCTGGAAAGACGGCATCGCTTTCTGTGCCCTGGTGCACCGATTCTTCCCCGATGCATTCGAATACTCCATCCTCAACCCCAACAAGCCCAGGGACAACTTCCAGCTGGCCTTCAGCACCGCAGAGTGAGCTCTCCTTCCTTATGTGGATGAGAAGAACAAAGTGACTGTCCTTCTCAGTGCATGTCTTCTGTGTCACTGTTTGTCTCAGTTTTTATGAACATCCTGTCTGCAGGAGGCTGGCAGGCTGCCCCCCTCTGCTGGACCCAGACGACTTAGTTCGGATGCAGGAGCCCGACTGGAAGTGTGTGTACACATACATCCAGGAGTTCTACCGCAGCCTGGTGGAGAAAGGCCTTGTCAAAACCAAAAAGCGGACATAGACTCAGACATCAGTCAGACGCGCTTCCAGGAGTCGCACGATTCCTGCCTTAAAAATTGCTGCACATATAATGAGGTCAAAATATAGTTTTCTAAACCGAATATTTACATCTTTTCTTTGATTGTATGCATCCTCATGAATATGCACAGTGATTTATGGCAAGTATTTGTATTAGTGTGTGTGTGTGTGTTACGGGGACTTATGGGTGTCTGTGTTTTCAGTGGACAGCTGGACCTTAGGATAAGCACATCCCCCTCAGATTACACATCTGTATTTAATCCCACAGTGAATCGGAGCATGTCCTTTGTGATGCTGTTCAGGACCTGGGAGTGTGAGTATTAGAGGTCCATTTAATGAATTATCCATGTTATTACCAATGCTTTTATTTTTTTTCAACTACAACCAATCTATTTCTCACCAACTCTTCTATTTGCTGAAGCCCTCGCAGGATATTGATATGAATATTTAGCATTTCTGTTGTGGGAAGGTGAAAGAGCTAAGGGCTACTCGCCAGCATCAGGGTACAATTCAGTTTTTAATTTTTTTTTTTCCCTTATTTCTTTTTTTTCACAAAATCCATTTAGACAGACCTGTTGACAAATAACTTTCTGATGGTATCTGATGTTTTCTCATCTTTTGCTGAGTTTATCATTATAGAAACTGCATTACAATCATGGAGCGTTTACTGATTTAAGTAAATGTAGATTAAGGAAGGCACCATTTTATTAAAGAACTCAAATACAATTGTAAGAAGCGTTTTATTGTTCTTTCCACATATTGATTTTTTTATGTCACATCATGTAGACTGTTAAAAGAAGAGTCGAGTGAACTAAAAGTAAGGGAACCACCTGCAAATTTTTTTGATTCAACTTAACTATGTGCGAATCTAAATTAAACAGGTCAATAAAAGTGAAAGCAAATTTTCATTTGTGCTGAAATAAGTGATGATGTTGAAAATGCCCAATGTAATGTCCAACAACTTTACCCTCTCAGTGTAGGACCACACAATGCAAGTGTTTTCGCAGCAACCCATTGATAAATCTGTATTCCATCCATCAATTTTCTGCTATTCCACAATAGACACATTACAGATCCTGTACTATATGTTGGAATTTTTATCTGATATTGTGTAATTGTAGTATTGTTATGTGGCAGGACGGCAGAGGGCCCGGGCGGGGAATCGATCCCACAACCTCCCGGGTGAAAGTCATGCGCGCTTGCCAGTCAGCCAAAGGATTATCACTGTGGCCAAGTAGCCAGGGAACATAATCAGTCGGAGGCACACGGTGACAGGACCCACACACTGTCAAACATGCATGTATTTCTACAACACAAATCTATTCATGCTGTGATGTTGCTTAACATGTAAAAAAACAAAATGTTATGA
>JAVQJG010243224.1:0-16292 GCA_036024015.1 Craterocephalus amniculus | reverse complement strand
TTCATTCTTCTTTTACGGTTCTCCTCTTCCTGTTTATCTTCTTCTTCTTCTTCCCTGGTTTGTTTCTGCTCCACTTTGCTCAACACTGACCCCGCGGTTTCCGGTGGTATTACTCCGTCGTCTGCGTCGAGCTACGGATGCGCAAGGAGCCTGAAAACGCACCAAAAACGCACGAAATTGACGCAGAACACGGACGAAACCTTCCGTGCGTTTGCGTATCCGTCATTTGCGTCGAGCATAAATGGGCCTTTATTCTGCTGTAAAGTTGGCGTTTTTAACATGGGAGCCAATGGAACCTTACTCTGTTTTAGAGCCAGCCCCTAGCGGATGAGGAGGGAACTGCAATTTTTTTGCACTTCCGCATGGGTATCACGTTTCCTGGCGGGAGGTTGCCGTTTGGTAAAAAGTAGTCATATGAATACTGTAGCCTAATTACTCCAGTACGAGTAAGAGTACTTAATGACAAAGCTACTCAGGTGCTGAATACTTTCTGAAACTACTGTCTTGTTGTTTCTTTCTTTCTTTTTTTTAAATAAAAAAAAACTCCAAGACATGACATATTCGAATATAAAAGGCTGCTTAACATTCCTTGGAATATCTGCCTACCGCCTGTACCTATAAGTGGGTGCATTTTCCTGGCTAGCTAGCTAGCTACAGTAGCTAGCTAACTTAACCAGAACAAAGTGAACCAAAGGCTTGATGACAAAATATTGTCATTTATGATATATTGAACATACAAACCTACCTTTGTCTTGTTGTTTTTTCCTCTTCTAGCTTTCCAGTTTTTCTTTTCTCCCTGCAAGAGGGATCATTTCTTTTTTGCGACGTGTCGACTTCTCTTCATGTCTGTGTTGCCATGTCATAGTGGGGCAGATAACTGCAAATTACAGAAGAATCGTTCAGTTGTGGAAACAAGCACCAAAATTGGCACACATGCTCCTTAGAGGTTGCTCTGTTCATAAAACCCGTTAGCCACCTAAAAATTAATGGCCGACATCATTAATTGAATATACAATATTGCGGCATTTTGCAATAAAATCACAGACTTTTATAATGATGTTGGTGTCAAATCATACATTTTTCAGTATGTGGAATCTGAATTTGGACCCTCAGACTTACTCACAGGCTTCCTTGTACCATATACCAGTGCTGTGTAATAAGCCATGCATCAGTTAGCCAGTGTAGTCTACATGTGGTAATAGTGCTGTCTCTACCCTTTGACCTGTTCAGCTTGGGAAAAGTACTGCTAGGAGTACAAGACTCCTGCCGGCATGTCTTTAGGGCTCATGAAGACATGCAAACTGCAACACCACGATAAGGTGATGATCCCACTTTTCCTTTCATAAATTTTTTCATATGTAGGAGGGAGTAGCAATGTTTTTAATCATTGTATTAGTGCCTGGATAAGTAGGCCTATACTACAATGCTCCTAACACATCTCCTCACATCTGCAACTGCACAGTCAGGCAGGTCAGACCGAAGATGTAGCATTTGCATCAACTGCATCATTCCGACTTGCATCCACTTGGTCAGCTGCTGGAAACTCTCTGCAATGGGTGGGAGCTCAGTCCAAACGATCTGCCACAGATCTCCTGTCTTGGCCCAGCCCCAGTTTGCAGGAGTCTGTGTTTCTGGTTGACGTTCAGTTGACTGCCTTCATATGCTGCCCTCCAGGCATAGGCAGCATGCTTCACATGCTTCTTTAGTGCTGATCGGGTTGGAAGAATGGCTTTGTATGGGCTCTGCTTCCGGGCAAACATGTCCAACCTGGCATCATCAACATCTTCAGCTGTACTCAATCTGTTGTACATCATGACCACAAACATCTCCAAGGTCTTCAGGTCAGCATCTTATTCCTTGGTCACATTGACCACATTTGGTGTGGTCACACATGCTATCTCGGGGTGAGATGCAGGGTGACAGGTTTGTGCAAAATTCCCTCAAAATGGAAAAACTTCCTGAGGGAAAATGACAACAAACCGGAGCAGTATTGCTTTGTGGTTGATAAGATAGCATGTGTGGCCAAACCAAATGTGGTCATTGTGACCAAGGATGAGATGCTGTCAGCAACAGGACCCTCAATCTAGCTGGAGTGGCACCATTCAGTCATGAAGAAGTTGACACACACATCTTTGTTCATGCCAAGCACACAACAGAAGCAATCAGCAATAGCCTGGCTAACACAGCTTCACTGCAAGCATTGGTCTGGCCAAGAGCTTGAGGACGACCATTTCTCAGAAGGGACGGTTGACCCGCCTCGTTCAAATGCCACTGTTCGCGATTGGTCAAAGCTTAAACCAATCACAGCACTCTTTTCTCTGACTGTTGTGTAGCCAGCGGGGCTAACAAACTTTTACCGAAGCCGGTCAGGAGCAAGGCAAAATGTCTTTCCCTTCAATAAATGTCTCCAGGACTACTCGTTGCTCACAGAGAACTTTCCGTTTAAAGGAGCTAAAAGCGAAATTCATTGTTTTCACACTGAAGGAATTAAAA
The DNA here is from genome assembly GCA_036024015.1 of Craterocephalus amniculus. Classification (NCBI taxonomy): domain Eukaryota; kingdom Metazoa; phylum Chordata; class Actinopteri; order Atheriniformes; family Atherinidae; genus Craterocephalus; species Craterocephalus amniculus. Next base: position 13,799 of record JAVQJG010243224.1, on the reverse strand, counting down.
AATCTTTTTCAGAAGAACTGGGTGTGTATTTTCATCTGGAGTATAGCGCGACGTCACACATCGCCTCTGTGTGTTGATCTCCAGCTCAGTGTTTACTAGCCGGCCCGGCCGCGCGTGCATGTATGTCCATGTACGAACACGCGCCCCCGTCCTTATAATGAGCCGCCACAGGGCGGAGTTATGGCGCAGCGCCAGCACTCAAGATGGTAGAGACTCACGGCGGTAGAAGTGGGAAGCATCCGACCAAAGACGAAGAGGAGGCAATATTACCTCCAAGAAACAACGTTATTTTTCAAGGAAAGGGACAAAACGCGGATTAATATTGGTCTGGCATTCTCACGATGGAGAGAGCGGCGAGACCGAAAAGGACTCCAGTTTGCTCTTCTTCTGGTACGTGACTCACGGAGCGGATTCCACCTCGTCCACCTCTCTTTTTTTCCTCTTCCACAGACGGTAGCCACTCGCTGCTACCTGCCGCTGCAGACAGGCTGCTGCAGACAGGCTGCTGCTTGCTTTAAAATTTTTATGTTTTGGATCATAACGATGAATAGTTAGAATAAGCTGCGGTTCTTAGCTCAGCTCATGTTGTATTGCACAAGCACACCCCATCTTGAACTAGTCATATTTGCATTAGTTTTCGAAAAATATATAATTATACTGTTTTTAGGCCTACATAATTTTAAACATGCTCTCTGTTTAAAATGAATAAATAAAGTAAAACTATATGAGGCAAAGAGGAGTTTTTCCTTTTTTTAAAAAAAAAAGAGGGGCGTGGTTTTTCGGTTGGGGGAGAGGTAAAGAGGCATTGATTGACACAGGCTTTGTTTTGGTTTGAGACAGCTCCACAGTACGCCACCTAACGGCGAAAAAAATCGCTTTTAGCTCCTTTAAGTCCTAGCTGCAGTGAAGTTAAGTTTCATGCATCTTTTATGGTTAGTTTCAGTCGCAAAGCCGCCATGACAGTGGGATATTTTATATTAACTGTATTAAAGTATTACTCCTTTTAAAGGAAAGAAGTGGAAGTGATGGAAATTTTTTTTTCCTTACAGAGCTGGCTTGTTTGGTGTGATCTTTGTATAAGTAGGCACATTCATTTTTGGTGTTTATTAAGAAATTTGTTTGCATATTTACTGTCAGCCAAAGTATTTTTGTAGACTGACAATAATGTAGACAAGATTTGATGTGTTACTAATATGTGGAAAAGTCCAAAAAGTTAGATTAAGGCCTTAGGCTCTTTCTCATTTAGCTTCTTTTTGTTTTTCAGATTAGTGATAGGTTACAACAGTTTCTATTTCTCTTCTTGGTCTGTGTTTGAATTCCTCTATAGCTTTAATTAGGTTTTCTGTTAACTGGACATTAAGTCCATATTGCATGGGCACTCCAGTAATGTAACTAATCAGAAATGTAAAATGAAACTTCAAAACTTAGTCGAACTATTTACTGCAACCAATGATAAGGCACTTCTTTAACTGTCCATGTTGGAAATTAATTGGTATAAGATGTTAGTTTAGTTATTACAATACTGTAACGGCCGTGCATTTTTATAGCAGCATATTCGGTCTTAAGGCTCAGTTGAATTTTACATTTACAATCTCCAGCACACATGATGTCATCCTGCCTTTAAATGTAGGTAGCTGCCTGATTCTCGTGGGAAACTCCTGTAAATAATGCTTTTATCCCTTTGAGGAGAGAATATGCATGTTGAGATGTCGGACGTGGAAATGGGGGGAGGACAGTTTACTGTTGAAAAGCTTGAAGTCATTATAGGAATGAAAACTGGGGAAAATAATGGCAATAGAAGCTGAGGCTACAAGGAGGAGGAACGGGGGGAAACCTCAAAAGGTGGAGCGTTTGGGTGGGAGGACTGTTGAAGGAAATGAAAATGAGGGTAGAGAGGAGGTTTTAGATGTCCACTGACTACAAAAGATGGCAAAACCAAGGGCTTCAGAGAAGATGGAGAGGAGGTTGTGGAAAAGAGGGTCATTTAGAGGTTGGTCTACTTTGGTTTGGGGATCGGTGAAAAATGGGCTCCAGCTCAGATCAAAGCATGCAAAGGTGGGTGGAACTTCAGTGAAAGATGGAAAAGAAAGATACAACCATTACTACTGCAGGAAAGATTCGAATCGGGCACCACAGACCACAGTCTGGAGGAGAAAGAGGGGGATCAGGAACACATGCAGATGGGGGGATGTGAAGAGTGAGGAATTGGGGGTCGGAGGAGGATAGACGGATGTGGGGGAGGAGGCCCTCAGAGGAGTGGCCATCTGTTGTTGCTGCTGTCCTGTGGTGGAGACTGTCGCCTCTTATAGCCCGGCCCCTCCTTTGAACTCAAACAGAGAGATTTTTGTGTCTTTGTGCATGAGATGGACGGAAAAGTAGTGACAGTAATCTGATTATCTGAATGTAAAACGATGTGATCCTGCGCTTAAAGTCCAAAAACTAAAACTGAATTATAGAGGCAATACTACTGTCCATCTACATCTATGCAATTAAGTAACTTTCATTAAGTGATCCCTATCCATTTCATTTTGACTCTGTCCCTGCCATCAATTCAGCTGTAAATGATACCACCTTTCCACTTAAAGATGCAATAACATAAGAAATTAGGATCAAATCCATCTTATTTTGTCTTTATTTGCCTTCGGAATTTGCATTAGCATAAATAAGAGCTTAGCTGTCAAGAGAATGTGACACCATGGAGCTTGGTTTTGCATATATGAATGTATGAGATTTCTGAATGATTTAACTTCTTATCTGAAGCCCTTAATTACAAGGGAATCAATTTGGCTCTGCTCAATAAAAATTTGCATCTCGACCTTAATGTTTCAGCTGGCAGGAAATGAGTTACCACGTGGAGGTAGAAAGAAGTGTGTCTATGCAGCCATTTGGAGTGCTGCCTTCGGTGGTTTTCAGGTTGATATTTCCTATTTGCTTGTGTGCGTGAATGTGTTTTAAAGAACTAAGATTCTTGGTAATTAACCCTTTCAGACCGAAGGCTTTTCATCTCTCAGCCTCTGAAAGGATGAACCTTCAGCTTTAATATACGTAGTTAACAACTGACTTTCCAATATTCTTTAAAAATTAAAATCCTGTGTTTTGAAATGCAACTTATAACTTAAAGAGTGAGAAGAAATACCAATGTTGCACCAGATTATAGTGGGTTATTTTATTATATAGTGGTTTCTCTGAAACTTGTGGTGAGTCATGGTTTCCTTACCATTTCAAATACTTCTGATATGTATGATAGGGTTTAGTACTGTAAGTAACTTTTCCCTGGTTAAATGAAGGTTAAATAAGAAAATGAGTAGACATACAGTGTGGGAATTCAATGTTCTGGTAGTGAGAAAATGAGGAGGTTATTATTCTACATTTAACACTTCAAAAGTTAGATTAAATGCTACTAAATGCTTGTTATAATCATGACTAATGGAAGATATGAACCATGTCTTTTTTTGTTATGCATTTGTGTGGGAAACCACATATATGTGCTTCTGCAAGTGCCAGCCAGAAAAGAGCGAGTTGTTGCCGTGATCTCAGAGCATGCTAAGAGAGGATCCAGTCAACCGTAGAGGGATGGATGGGGATGCCATAGCGATCCAACAGAGAGATGGGAGCTAAAATCCCAATGCACAGCAACGCAATATTGATTGTGTTTTCTGAATTGACTCATGTAATTGTGTGTCATGGCCGGTCAGCAGTTACTGACCTCATTTCACTTCTCTTTTTCATTCTGCCTTCCTTTTCAGCTTCCTGTGTGTTCTCTGTACCTGTTTTACTATAACAAATTTTAATATCAAGCCTCATAGTCTTACCAAGACTTCACTCACATCGACCAAAACTGAGAATAATTACGATGTATTTATCTAATGATCTGTCCCTGATATCGGTATGTTTATTATTGTGTTTGCACATTAAATAATCTTATTTTACTTTTTATTACAGGTACGCCATCGAGCGTCAGACCAGGTTATGGCTTTGAAGATGAACAAACTCAGCAGCAACAGAGCTAACATGTTGAGAGAGGTCCAGCTAATGAACCGACTTTGTCATCCGAACATACTCAGGTTGGTAAACAAATAACAGACGAGCTTCCCGTATCCAAAGCAGCGGCTTAAAGCTTTTCTGCCAGGCAAATAAACGTCTTAATTTCACGCAGTTTCAAATCAGAATTTGCTGTTTAGGGGCGGTACAACAGGAAGCCAGCCTGAAAACTTTGTTAATACAGCTTATAAACAAAGCAAGCAGAATAATGTGATTATTTTCCACTTTGCTGATCTTGTTCCACTAACCCCTGCCAGTTTGGTCATACATGTATTTTCTTGTCCTTTATTCTGACCTCTTTACTTATACCTCGAGTTCTCACAGTTGCTCATAGGCTGTGCTTGTGACCTGTTTCCTTTGGAGTGTACTGGAAACTGTGTCAAACCCAGAGCCCATTAACAATGGATTTTCTAAACTGACAGCTCCTGTTAGAATTATGCCAGATGCCTGGAGGCAAAAAGTAAGGTTAGGAGGACCTTCTCTGTCATTAGGGGAAAGGCAGAGGCTATGAACAATCATGTCAGCATTTTAGATAATCTGGTCACTGATTGATTTGACAAAATGGACGAAGTATTGTACCATGAAAGCCTCCTAAAACTCATCAGACATGTTGGTTTATGTGTTGCTTCTGTTTCACATGTTTTACACTTTCAGAAAAGTTGTAGTTTAATCAGAGCGCTGTAAATACGATAAACACACAACGTTGATATTTTGTTTGCTAAGTCTAATGCCTGGTTCTTACTGCACGAATTCAGCCTGATTTTCACCTGGCAGACACAACTCAAGCAAATGTTCACTGTCGTGACCGATTTTGGGTTGTCGGGTTGCAGAACCAGCGTCTTTACCCCATGTAGTGTGACATAATGAACAATATGACCTCTGGGACGCTTCACAGCCACGACACAGAAGGTCTAGCATGTTAGAATTTTTTCCATCGTACAATGAGTTTGTACGTGTTGACCAATAGAAATAAAGAGTGCAGCTCCTGCTAAATATTACATAGATCAGGGTTAATATTCCTTTGCATAGATTTCAAAGGTATTCCTAAATCTGCAATACTTCACTCCTGCTTATAACCTCCCTGTAGCGACTGACGCAATAAAAACTAGCATTAAAACATTGTCGTGCTATAAACATGGTAATAATTCAATTAATTTGTTGTTGTAAAGGAAAATGCTGCTATTCTTGATATGCTGGATGGAGGGGCAAAGTTTTGAAGTGTGGTTTCCCTGCTGTTGGGTAACAATAGCTCCAGGGGTGTACACAATGAATATCAGTGTGCCATCAAGATGTTTAGGCCCATTCTTCATTCCTTACTACTTCACTGTTACTGATACATTTTTAAGTTCTTTTTTTTAGACTTTTTAGTCTTTTATTTTGTCTTTATGTTGTTCCAAAGACTTGCTCACCTTCAGTAAAGCACAATGTACAATATGTATGAGCTTGACCCCAGTTTGATGACATTTTTTTTGTTTAAAATTTCAGATCTTTGGTATTTCAGCTTCACTGTCCACAAGGACTCAGAATAGGATTGTTGTTGTTTTGAAGCATTGTGTTTGGAGCTTGTGCGTTTGTGCATGCTCAGTGTGTTCTGAACAGCCACATGCATGCATAAATGTCATTGTGCATACACACATGCGCAAATCTCTTACAATGCTATCTTTGTTGAGCATTCCTTGTGGTCTGTGTCTTTGTGTTAACGAACACACTGTGAGGTCATTGTTTGCTAAAATCTCGCAAGGACCTACGAAGTTGACCTTTCCATTGCCTCCAGAATCATGAGTCTTCTTTGCAGCCTGTGAACAAAGTTTGTCAATATGTAGCAGTGCAGACACACCCTGTGTCATTCGGTTGAAAGAGTTTGTTTGCTCTGTGTTGAAGAAAAATCTCCATAGTCTTAATGTTTTGTTGAAATTATCTAAAAAATAAAAAGGGAAAGTGATTGGAAATTAAATAATCAAAAGAAAAAGTAATAATTTTTCTCCCTGAAAACAAAATAATTTGCCAGTGCGGAAGGGGATTTATTTGTTTAATAATTTCTTTCTTTATTTTTAAACATTATTTTTGGATGCTGTGTGTTAGAGTAATTGAGGTAGAAGTTATGTTCAGTGAGTTTAGAAATGAATAGCCATGAGAGAAGGAGAAATAGAAAGAATGCAGGTGAAACATCTGAGCTGTTATTATTCTCAGTCTCTCAGTAATCACCTGTCCAGTCTTGCCCTCTGGAATTTTAAGTCTTTTCTAATTATTCTTCCTGCTTTCTCTGTTTACACACAGCAGGAAAAGGCCAAGTTCTGTTTCTTTATTTTCAAATGTTCAAATCTCTTTTTTTTTTTGGATTAGCCCTGCGCAGCCGAAAAGCTGTGTGAAATTTTCTCTCAGATTTAGTTGATAAAATTCCAGCTAAATTCCGATATCTTCCTCCATATCTGCTCATTTCAAATTCTCATTTTCAGCTCTTCAGTAACAACTTCATTTTGTACATCTTTTGTCTTTTCTTAGGTTTAAGGGAGTGTGTGTCCATGAGGGCCAGCTTCACGCTTTGACAGAGGTATGAGAAAATGCACACAATTTATCTGGCATTAAAGCTTCAGAACAAAGTAATGGCATCTCAGATCATAACGTCTCTGCTAATGAAAGCAGAGTAGAGGTGTACTGATACTCAGGCTCTTATGGTGTTTACTCATGAGCTCTTTATGTCCCAGTTATTTAAAGGAGAACATCACGTCATCTATGAACACAACATAGTGGCACACAAGCCTGTAATTGTGGAAAACCAAAAGAACTGAATGTCCTCTAGTGTGCAAAATACTCAAGCTGTGCACTTGGGTGTGAGACAGCAAGCAAGGGAGAATTTGATACTGTACATGAGCTTTACCGAGAAGCTTGATATATGGAAATAAATGATTAGAGTTACAAGGGGTTGATGTTTGAAGCGGCACACTTGCTCCGTATTTAAACTGTATTACCATTTTTTAAAGGTAAGCAGTTGATCTGAATAGCCCTTACATAAAATGACAAGTTTTGACAAGAAGATCAGGACTAATTCTCTTGATTTTTGAAGAAAATTAAAGGTTAAAAGTGTAAAATGTGGCTTCATCAGAATAAATTAAGCCTATGTGTTATAGTAAACTACACTAGACAAAATTATTATTAGCTGCTGCATATTTAGAGCTATTAGCACTATATTGAATGAGGCTAAACATTGCAATATACAGAAAGTTTGTGAACAGTGCCAAATCATGTATATAATTAAAATTTGAAGCAAAAAAATAAAAAGGTATATCCAAAAAATACTTTTATTACCTGACCCTTTAAAGTTTCCACTTAGAAAAAAGTAAGAGAAACATGTTTTTTTGCTCTTTGCCTTTAGACATTAAGAAATAAGAATCAATGTTTTTGATAATTGTTGTAATAGCAGCTGATATTATAGTGAAATTGGCGAATGGTTAAAACTTGAAACTGTATTGGGATAACAAATGTAAAACAAATGCAACACATGCAAACATACCCAAACCAAGTAGTAGAGAAGGCTCAGGCAGGTTCATTACCACAAATTTTACTAAGATTCATTATGGTCAAAGAAATAAATGGTCTGCAGGCAACTAAAGTGTTGATGCATCATTTTATTTCATTTAAAAATTGTAGCCATTCGATTAAGTTTTCTTAATCAATTATAAGGAGAATTAATGATCGATTAACGATTAATCATTAATATTTTTATGTTAAGATTCAATATGTATGACCTATATTTAAATAAAGTGAAAGTAGAAAACCTAGTGTGTTTCCTTATTTATATTTTTATTACAAGATAAACGACTAAACGATAAAACGATACGATAAACGATAATACATACAACTTTGGCAGTGGTCGAATGATGTATTCAATTAATCGAGATAATTGAATCAATTAAAGTCTTAATGAATAATTGATTGTTGATTAATTACTGTATGCCCATTCCTACTGTAGATGTTGATGATGAAAATATCCCACAGAGATTGTGTTATTGAAAAGGAATGACACAAGTAATCGTTGCCAGATATCCTCATCTCACTTTGATAGAGCCATAAAATGTTTAAGATGCTCCCATGTTTACACACATGTTCTTGGTTACACTCATGTGCCTCATTTTGAATGTAATTATTATTACTACTGTTCATGCCAGAAAAGATCTTCAGTTTACACTCACACAGTAATAGTAAAGTGAGTGTTTGGTTTTGTTTTCCAGCTGCAGTGTAAATAGATTCTGTTGTATCAGTACCAGACTGAGTGCACGGATGCTGGTAGCAGCTCACGGTGTTTTGTTACCTGACCCCCACTATGACGCCCTCCTCAAAGGAAACTTGGAATGAAGTTACTGCATGGCCACAAGTTACCCCGAGAAACCTAATGACACACGCCGCAAACGCAGACATACAAATTCAGAAATTCAGATACTGCAAGACATGCAAATGTGAGAATCATGTTGCCTAAATAACTTTTTTTCATAATGCTAAGAAAAGCCAAAGTTAACGTGGCAGACTTCATGGCAGACTCTGTGGCAGATTTTCCACAACCCACTACCAGGTTTTTTTTACTTGGATGATAGAATATGTACGATCAGCTGATCATGAGCATTATCTGTGGACGACCCCAGAAGAAGTATAATCATCTTGAACATGATGCCTTATACTGCAGCATAGAGCAAATGTTACTGTAATCCTAATCAGGACTCATGGCCGTGACCCATGGCAGGATTATTCTGCTGTTTTGAAGCAGCTCTCAGCAGCAAACATAGATTCTTTGTTTGATTCCTTCCAGGGATGTTAACCTGAAACACAGACAGTGAAGCGATGCAACATCCCGAACATTTATGACCTGGCATATGGTTCTTATTTTTTCAGCCCTCTGCATTGTGCGCAGTCACAGTGCAGCCCTTACACAGCCCCAACGCGTGCTGAGCTGAAAGATTACTGTGGTATATCAGTAACTCCATAAAACAGGATAAAGCAAATTCCAGGAAAAAGAATGCCATGCCTGACTAAGAGGCTTTTTTGAGCACAACTTTATTTCACTTTTACTAAATACACTATGTTCTATCCTCTGCAAAACTGTGTGATTTGCATTTTGGATCAGGCAGGGTTTCTGCTAGCTGTTTATTCTATCAGTGTGAGAGGGATAGATGCAGTTCTTTGCATCTCGATCTAAATGATAAAGACAGGAAGTTGGATTATTCTGAGTTTAAATGTCCCCAATGGAGTTTTCTCCTGTTGTATTTCTTTCTCTCTAAACCTGAAACCAGGCAGATGGCAGATGTTGAACTGTGTGGCTTCTGAAGAATTTGCAGGACAAATACTGTAATCCTCTGATGTCTTGAATCAGAGTTCACATAAAGCTTACTCTTCTTAGTTGAAGCATTGGAGTTTTTAAGTTTTCTTTTTTCTCTTTTTGCTGTATAAATCACCCTAGTCAATTTCCTTCACTGGTCCTTGGACTGTTGGGAGTAAAGTCAGAACACTAACACAATGCTTTACTGTCTTTTGACAAATAATTAACAGTTAAGTACTCAGAAAAATGTAGAATGACTCATGATGGTTGGAACCTTTTTGTGCATGAAGTTTGCATGATGCAAGAGTCAAAGTTCAAACTTGTGCTTTATATATTTGTTCTGTATTCATAAATGTATACCTAAATGTGTCTCCTTGTAGAGATGAATAGAAATATTTAGTTGCGCTTATGCAGTCAAGGGTATTGTGGTCCACTTTAAGTCACAAAGCTGTTACATGACCCGATTTGCACACCTTGCTAATCTTAATTCTAAGCAGAGCCTGTTAGTTAAACAAAGACATTGATTAAAATAACTCTCTCTGGGGGAGGATGAGGGTTGCTGCATGTTGTACGAACACGTACAAAAGAGAGAAGAATGCAAACACCTCTTGGTGACCTCAGTTCATGTTTGCCAACTTGCTGGCTGGACACCCCCTACACCCACCAACCCCATCAGCAACGTTTGTGGTTGCATTCTTTGCATTCTGTATGTGACCCTTCCACACTGACTTCCTGATCTTGCTGCATCACTTTGACTTGAACTTGGGCAGCAGTGCAGATTTTTAATACCCTAACTCAAACTTAACATCCGTATGCTTAGAAAGATGACCAGATCAATCCTTTGATTGTTTTCAGCTTCAAGGAGAATTATGCACATTATAGGGGACATTATTTAATTAAGATTGTTTTAAAAATGGGTGGTAAGTTAACCCAGGCCTAGTTTATTCAAAGAAGTGGAAATCTCTGTCCATCACTAACCCAAGCTCTAATTCTGTACACATCAGTCATACCAGTAACCAGAGCCTGGCTGCGTCTTTACCCCCTGTCAGTTCTCTGTAGTTAACCACTGCTCCTCATGATATGTGACATGGGATTAGTGTGTCAGTGTGTTTGCATGCAAGCGAGAAGGTCAGGCAAGTTCTTCAGGATCAAAGCTGCCAGATTAATTGACCCTTGATACTTTAAAACCCAAGTTACCCGGTTGTCTCGTCTTTCCGTTGGGATGCAGATACGCCCGCCAGACGATGCCAAATTCATGCATGAGGACAGTTTTCATTAGTCTGTGGATCAGGCTGCAGCCTGTTTTTTTTTTTCAGTTCATCAATACATCAACAAACCCAGCAGGCAGACAGGCCAGTCAGGGCAGCCAGCCGCTCAGTAATGCCCTCTGAGCTCATCCGTTATTACCCCTTTTGTTTCATCGCCTCTTATTTCCAATAAATTATGAAACTGGTTAGTGAAGGTCCTGGTTCAAGCACATGCAATGTCCATTGTTTTGTTTGACAAATTTTATCTTACATTTGAGGATAATGAGGAATCTGAGCTACATCGTCTCTATTTTTCAGCCAGTTAAATTGTATGAACTTTTAATCCTCTTCTCCCCTTCGAATGTGAACGAATTGCTTCTGTACTTCTCTGCACAGCTTGTATGAAACGTTTATAATGTTTATAATCTTCTCTTTCTCTTTTTTTTTAGTACATTAATGGTGGAAACTTGGAGCAGCTTCTTGATGGTGACAAACACCTGAGTTGGAACGCCAGAGTAAAATTAGCCGGTGATCTCGCCAGTGGTGTGGCCTACTTGCACTCCAAAGGCATATTCCACCGGGACCTCACCTCCAAGGTTAACTCAGACTAATTGGTCATGAAGAAGAGAAACTTTTACTAAAAGTAGCTCATTGTCTTGCACATTTTCCAAAAATATAACAATGTCTGACCAATGAGGAAATATCTCACCTCTTTGTTTGAATGTATGTCTGATGTGGCTTTAAATTTGGACTACTTTCAGTGGCTTATGGTTTTTATTTTGCTTTTTTTCCTTTTTCTATCAGATGCTTTAACAATCTCTTTACAAGACTTTAGACGTCAACAATTAGCATTTTAAAGTCTTTTTGTTATTTTATCCAACACTAAGTCTATTTCAGATAATTAACTCAATTACTGAACCTGCTAATCTTCCACTAAAGAAAACTTGTCTGTCACTTGTTTTGTAACAATCGTAACCAATTCTGGCTGTTGGCACCGGAGGAGATGGTGACACTTCAGTGGAGTCATTATTATTTCCTGTGAGAACAAGTAGAAAATTAACACTTTTTTTTCTTTTACTAGAAGAGATTGACAAACAGCCACACAAATGCTTCTTTTTGTAGTTGCCTCGAAGGATTTAAGTCTATTTCCAGCTCTCCCAGTTAATCACAGATCTTACAGTTTCTCAAATCATTAAAATGTTTATTAACTTGAACTTCCTGTAAATGAGACTGGCTGTGGTGCAGGTGTCACAGAAATTATACTGCAGTTCACAGCCCAGTCTGTTAGCGTACCCTCATAATTAAGGGCTCCGAATCTGGGAAGGAAGGGAGGAAGGGTCTAGTTGCGTACTGGATTCGTCTATCATCAAGCTACATCAGCTGGTCTGACCTGTATAATGTATAAATAAACTGTGACTGCACGGAGCATGAACGTCCAACTCAGCTGAGATCATATGCTGCTGTTAGTTTACAGAGGAATGTGCAGAATATTGATGCTGCTTACAATTTCCAGTAAATGTTAAAAGAACATTTATAAGCCCTCCCTTAAGGAGGAAGAGTATGACCCGGTAATGTATAATGTTTTGTGATCATGAATCTGAATAGGAAGTACAGGTTTAGCTGATGAAGCAAAGCCACAAAGCCCTTTGTAATTTTTAATCCTATGCGTTGCTACTTCCTCAAGTAACCACCTGTGTTATGTGGTGTTGTGTTTTCACAGAACTGTTTGATCAAATGTGACGATGCGGGCTACACAGCAGTGGTGGGAGACTTCGGCCTGGCAGAAAAGATCCCCACCAACCTGTGAGGAGATTTCACTGAACACTGTTTTACATAAAATACCCAGAGCTCTCTCTTTATCAGTAATGGAATAACACCTATTGCTTAAAAAGAAACCTTTTGAATGCTCACTTTCTGTTCTCGTGGTGTTATTAGAGTCATACTGACTTTGACGTCTGCCATAAAAAGGGACTAACTGAACTTTTTGGAATTTGATTAAATTTCTATCCAAAGCTATTCAACTCACTCCTTTTTGAAACCCATCAGCCTACATACAATGTAGGCTGATGGGTTTCAAATTTTGGTAAAGGCTTTATTTTCTTTTTCCTGACATTTTTCTCAGAAAATTTGGCTGAATAACAAACAGGTGACTCAGACAGAAGGCCAGGTTTTATGTTTGCACGATGTACATCAAACCACACAGTAGTATGTCATGATAACATACTACTATTGTTTTTCAATATATGCGATTTTTCTTAACAAGCAAGGTCCTTTAACTCCCAGCTGGATGCAGAAATATGGCGTAAATTAGCCCAATTACATAATCAGGATGAATAATGTCTTATTTTAATATTATTATTTTTATATATTATTTTTATGTTAATATTTATTTATTATTATTATTATTATTACTATTGTTATTATTATTATTAAACTCCTCATGCATATTTGGATGTTTCTGCCCCCTTGTGGCAAAATAAATCAATTGATGCCACCTAAGCTATTTTTTCTTGCTTCATCTGTAACACATTCTCAGTTTTTGGTGAAGTAAATACAAGTATTTGGCTCTACTTGAGTAATATGCATGACTTTACTATGACTTGCCCGCATGCAATGAAACTGATACATTTTCTATTCAGTGTGAGATCTGTTTATTACTAACAATTCTCATTGTGATTATCCTCAGAATATGTGGGCTAATAATATTTTTTACTCCCTTCTGTTTTCATATCAATTTTCATTCAAATTCAGTTTATTTCAAATTTGACTCTTGCAGCAAACCCAGTTAAGCATATTCCTCCTCTTCTTCCACCTCATACCAGGCGTGGGGTTATTTATTAACACACAGGTCCTGCATAGCATTAACAGGCACCTCTAGAGCTCACAGCATCTGCTTCAGTCTTATCAGCGCAGGGTTTAGCTTTTTAATTCTGCAGTGTCACAAAGAAGCGCAGGCTGTTCTGTGTTTCCTAACGTGTTTGCAGGAACAGAGTTTATAGAATTACATAATAAGTTTCATAACCCTGTTGATCTGTGCTTGGCTGTGTGTAAACGTTTTGCATATGATTGCAAGACTGCAGCCACTCTGAAATGAGAACTCTCATCTAACCTATTTAAAATGTAATGGAGCAAAAGCTGGAAGCTACTTTTGTGAAGATTCATGATTATTTCAAAGCTTTAAAATGAGTAACATGTTTGGTTTA
>JAVQJG010243205.1:0-32081 GCA_036024015.1 Craterocephalus amniculus | reverse complement strand
TTCATTTTAAAACAATCTACAAAATTTTTCATAACTCTTCCCTTTAAATATGTAATTTAAAAGTTGTAATTACTCGCTTGTCTTTTATTTGTTTACGTCATCGTAAAAAAGTGAATATGTAAATAATGCAAAATTATAAATGTACATAATTTTTTTAAACAAAATTGTTTGTTTTGTATTCATTTAAAATGATCAAAAATAAGAATAATGCAAGAATAATAATGCAAAAACATAATTGTGCATAAAATATCTCTATTTTTTTAATCACACTGGAAAAAAATAAAGAATTTTAAAAATTGTTAAACATAATTACTATTTGTAATTATTTTTTATTTGTTGTTGTTTGAATAATTTTTAAACAATGTGCCTTATTTCAGTTGACAAATTAATTCAGACCTGATTGATGCTGCTTCCCCATCATTGCTCTGTAGGATCACCAATCATTTTACTTCTTGAACATTTTTATGATCAACACAAAAGTAAAGTTGACCTGGCAGAATTTTAAAACTCTGCTACAAGAAAAAAATTCTAAATATTTTTTTTCCTTTAAAAAGCTGAGTGGTCAGACAGCATAAAATCAGAATAATATTGTGACAAATAAAAGAAAAGACAAATATCCCAGTTATGTTAGCATGCCATTTTGTACACATGAGGGATTCCAATCAATACGACATTAACATTAACTCCAGAAGACCTCTGCTGCACCATGACTGCAGATATACATTTCCTGAGCAAATGGTAGATTCAGACATTTACAGTCAAGGCTGCATGAACAAAATGTATTTGTTCAGAGTATATTGCACACGCCACATCCTGTCTGTTGCCTCTAGTGATGCCACGGGAAGATTGAAGCAATGGAGATGATGCTGTTCACACAAAAGACTGCAGGAGTGAGAACGTCTCAAAGTTTTCCCGTTTATACTCATTGGCTGACTCAGAGTTTAAATGAAACTATCTTGGGACTGATACATGTTTGATTTACATAACTCCCAGCTCTGGAGACAATTAACCACTGTACATCATCATGCTTCCTCATTGGACCGAGTAATTAGCCTAACTATTCACGGTTTGCATGTTTTTTTACATGGATGTGTACTTTAATCTGGCCTGGAGTCCTGCACCCTGCTTCTTAGCTAACAACCCTGAATTGGATAAAACAGGTTTGGAAATTGGATGGATTTTCCTTAAATTCATAAAATACTTTAAAGGCCATCAGTTGTTTCATTATTAGAGAAAAAGCAAGCGGATCAGCAGCTGCAGGTAAAATAAATAGACCATAACCGACAATATTTAGTGTGTTAGTGCTTTAACCCGAGTGTAACCGATCATAAAGGTTGAATGCTCTTTTATAATGCCTAGACCACAGTTCCTATTATAAAAGCTTCATTATTATTTCCTTTAGCAGAGGATATACTGGGCTGTGTTGTATGAAAGGAGAGGAGATAATGCAGGCCCACAATTTCTTATAGCTGCAGCATTAAAGAAACAAACAATAATTTTCCTCCAGCCACACTAATTGGCATGTGAATAAACATGATGGCAGGAGGGTGACTGAGCAACTTTTTTTTAAATGCAGCAATATATTTAAATTCAGCGGCTTTTTATTTTTATTGTTTCAAATTTCTAACCTCCCCTTATAATAAAGCGTCCACTTTTTTACAACTTGCATGAGGTGGCGGAGACGTGGTGGGTAAGCATAGAATTAAAAGTCTACTTTCACAAAAAAATTGTTTTTTTTTGTTTGTTAATGAATATTCTGTGTGCCATGCCTGAAGCCCAAACAGCTCATTGCCTGAAGAAAAATGTTCTAGACATCCCATTAGAAAAATGTAATCAAATTTGCAGCTCACAGCAGAATGAGGGGGAAAAGAGCATACTATAATATACAGCTCACATTCCTGGTAAACGTGAAGAAAAACAAGTCTTCAGCTCAGATGGATAGTTTCCCTGGAATAGCTGCTGGGAAGCTCGAAGAACAGAGCTAAAAGAGGAAAAGACTGGATGTCTCCACAATTAACAGCTAAAACTGTCCTTTTGTGTTCAGCAGAGTGTTGAAGCTCAGCATCTGACAAGTGGCTCTTTTACATAAAGGCGTGAAACTAAAAAAAGACAGAACAAATAAGCAACCCTCAAAAGAAAGAGAGCTGCAACCGTGGCATTTTCCCTTAAGCTAATGGGAATATTGGCTTCTTCCCTCACTTTAAACGTGCACGACATTTTATAAGGAGTCCCTTCAATAACAATAATTCTTTTACTAAGAAAAGCATCTATACTGGGCAGTTTAATGGAAAAGGTGAGGTCCTGTTTATGGTTATCGATGCATATAAAAGACTTCATGTGAAGCTGCAGCAGTGACTTATTAATGATCTCAAAGGAAGATGGTCTACTTGGGGAAAACCGGCCAAAGAAAAGCAAAATTAATCCATCTGCTGTCAACTCCAAAAGCAGGGAAACTACATTTTAATTAAGATAAGCTTTTATGCATATTGATTCATTTTCTTCCTGGCATGCATGTGTGGAGAAGGCACTGCATGCTGCACACTCCCCAGCTTTGATTTCATTTGTTTTCTTTTGGTCTAGCATAATCAGGCATGAGCATGGCGATTTTAAAAATCCCGCAGGCAACTTATGAAGCATTTCAAGGTGAAATATCGGATTTTTTTCCTCTCTCCCCTCTCTAAGTTGATTATCCACGAGAAATGAGAAATGAGTCTCATATTTCAAGGCAGAGTTCAGTGAACTGAGGTCATGTGATTAATACCCTTCTCCAAGTCTTTACCAAGGAGCTAATGCCAGGCTTTTTTGGGAGGGGGGCTTACAATAACAAGAGATTTGTGTTGTTGTGTTGTGTGTCAAAACGAGATGAGAAAGTCAGAGGATTTTCCAGAACAAGAACAGACTTGGTAGGAGTGTGGGTTAAAAAGAAGTTGTCCATCTCCTCAGCCCAACTCCTCTATCAGATAACTCTATTTCTGAGACTTTCATCAACAAAGTGCTGCGCTTGTCCGAGGCAACACCCACATAAAAACACACAGCTGAGGTTGCGTAATATCTTTTTCATTACATATAACGAGGGAGGACTCTTCCATGTTTTTTGGCACTTAGCAACAGAGGGAAAAATGAAAGGATAAAATAAAAAAGAGAAAAGATGCCTACTGATGGGGCTCCCTGCAAGATGATGCACCACCATTGTAGTTTGTGTAAAATGCGCTGCATGCTGCCTTACATGTCCAAATTTAGTGAGGCAGGCGCTACCAACAAAAGATTCAGTGAGATATCAGCTGCAGTCTGTACACACCCACACACACACACACAGAGGAAAAAGCCTAATTAGCCAAAAAAGTGAAAACACCTGTGTGGGTTGGGTACGGCTGTGTAAACAGGATTAAAGGGTTAGTTCATCTAAACCACTAGTCCAGTCATGCCAATTATTTTTTTTTGTGCAGTGAGATTTGGGGGAATGTGCAAAAAATAAAAAACAAATAAGCAAGTTTAAACTTAATACCCATGAACCTCCTTATTTTCAGGGATAATCTGCTCTACTGAGCAATTTCAGCACCCAAATGGGTCACATTTCTGGTCATCATCGCTGGCCATGATCACTGAATATTAACTATCGTTAACTTAAACCAAAATCTTTAATGAGCAAGTGTAATGAATGCAGCTGAAAGCAGACAGAAGTCTAAACAGTCACTGCAGGCAAAGCCACAACTGTGTGAATGTGTAAATTAATAGGCTGATCAATATCACTGCCACATCATTACAGCACAAGTAGATTCCACTATAATTACAACTGTGTATTTCATTAAATGAATGTGTTGTCTGGCTATTAATGTGGAATGTAATACAGTTTCAGCCCAGTTCTTTCAGATGCAACCCACGCTGTTTTAAATGCTGTGTGCAAGAAATAAAGAATAGACATAATATGAGCCAGTGGTTTGGGCTGCAGTGTAGTTTGATGTTTTTACACCTATTCCACTTTAAATGACTGGACATCCAGGTGATGATCACAGAGAAAGTAAATGGATTAATAATAACTTAGTTACTTACAGTGTTCTTGTAGATCAGCAAATTAAATGGTGAAAAGTGAGGGTGACAAGATTGGGTATAAAAGGAGCATCCACCAAAGCTTCCACATAAGAACAGGTTTAAAGCTCACTACTTTGTTCCAATCTCTGTCAGACATTCATTTATTACTTTAATAAAAGGTTTACGATACGAGATTGTAAAGAACTTTGGTCTTTCAGCCTCTGCAAGCAGAATATTATAAAATATTGCAGCCTTATTCTCTCAAACGCAATCCAGGCTAATTTAAATGCCCTTTTCACAAAATATTGCATACACATAAAAACAAACTGAGCTGGTTATTTGGACTTCAGTATCAGTCAAATCAAGAGAGAAGTTCATTGTTATCTGCCCATTTAAAAAAAAATTTAAAAAGCTGAGAGATTTTGTCAAATGCACTAAAATCTGCAATCTGTAACAGAATATTATGAAGAGATTCGTAAAGTTCAAGGAAATCTCAGTGTGTAAAGAAAAACAAATCTGTGACTGCAGTAACATGCAAAGTTGCATCAAGCTTCACTTAAGAGTTCAATTTGACCATTGATCATCATCCAGCTTCCAGTTTACATGCATGGAAGTTGTTCAAAGTATCACCAGTACCACAAAACTTATTCAGGACGTTGTGCAGCTTACAAATTTCTCTGTCGGCGATATAAGTATATCTGAATCACTGCAAAGATGCTGTTTTAAGAAACTATAATAATATTTTCTTTTACTGGTAAAATCAGGATGAAATTAGAGCCAAGCAACAATAAGGAAATATCTTATATAACAGAGTGTTGATACAAAGTCTGAATGAGGTGGTTGTTCCCAATTTGTTTTTAGTTTTTTGACTCCAGAAACAGAAACATGTGTGAATGATACTTGTTTTACTGGGACTTCAGCGGAATCCATCTACCCCGACATGTTACTGTTTAAACAGAAAGAGGCACAAATGACTGGAAAACATGGAACTTTGAAGTTTGTGCAGAAAATTTAGGCCCATGAAAGGCTCATCGTATACATGAATGACTTATTCGGACACTAAGCAAGTTATCTGTGTATTAAGCTTCATCATCGGTTTGGGCGGGACAACATCTTTTCCTCAGAAAAAGTCAGATTCTTCTCATGAATTTCAAAGTATATTAAGTTGGTCGGTGAAGACATGGAAAATATTTTTTGTTTAAATTACTTTTAAGAAAACAGACACTTAAATGTAAATATGTTTAAACATTTTACACCGACACATTTTGTAGAAATTTGGCTAAAAGAGAAATTGATGCATTCATGTGCTGATCTCTTACTGTATGTGGAAACCAACCTGCTGCATTTTTACTAGAGGTTAGTTACCATGATGATAGACCCTGCTTATTAACACGGAACCTGAACCTCTAATGTATGATTAAACATCAAGTCACCTCACTAAACTACAAACGCTCCTCACAGTGCAGCATCCCAGGACAAAAACAGAGCTTTTGAGTAAAAAATGCAAAATATGGTGGCAATATTAAATTCCAATTCCAAGCTTTGTTGTGTGTGCACAAGTTTAAGAGGCGAGCAACAAATGAATTCAAAACTGAAGGTGCATGGCTGAATATCATTACAGGAGCGCTTCGGACCCTTTGGCGTTTCCGCCAATCAATTCGGTCCAGTTAGCATTTTCTAATATTTGTAGTCCATGTGGGTGGTGAAGAAGGTTAAACTTGCATAAAACCTTTATTTAAGCTCGCTTCTAGCATTTGCTGAAAGTAATTGTGGAAAGTTGTGAATTATGATACAGCTCCTGCACATGCAAAATTACACCTTGCTCTTTATTTGAACAGAAAAAAGAAAATCCATGGAATTTAATTAATGAATGCTGGCAACCCCTTTGTCCTGCAGTCCCACTTCTTATTGCAGGTGTGCGCAGCATTTGAATCCCGCATTATGCAACGCTAAAAGTGGAGGGAGACTTCACCTCTCACATCTGTTCAACACTCATTCCTCTCAATCTCTCTTTCTCTGCCTTGTATCAATTTGTTTTTTAGCATGTCGAGTCAAAAGGAGGTTGTCACAGGAGACAGCTTGCTTGTCTCGCGCACATGATTGAGGTAGCTGCAATTTATAACACACCAGCCAGAGCGACAGACTTCACTTATCTCAGGCCAGCTCCTCAGCAAGTGCCCTTTCACTCAGCCAATGAGGATGAAGGTTGCAGCTTGGGTTATTTTGTCAAAAGCAGAGGAACCATTACAAATCTACACTATCCATCCTTCTGTAGGGCATAGAGCTTTTCCCCTGGCACAAAGCTGCTGCAGACCTGACTCTCCTCAAAGCTGTCTGTCTATCTTTCACGCCCGGGAAGCTCACAGGGGGGTTGTTATCACAAAGGGCCAATTTGTTATCCTGGTTTCACTCCATCACAGGAGGCATTATTTGGGACTTTTATCTATCAAGAAAAAGCTGTTAATGTGAGCAAGAAAGTGTGTACTCTGTCATTATGCCACTGAGGCTATTGACTTCATCTTATACTGACTCAAGCTGAATGAAGCTGAGGCAATTACTCCAGCAAAAGAAGATTGACACAACTGCGGTGGAGTGAACTACCTTGAACTTTTAAGTTACGCCCTGCTGGAAACGCCACGCCTGATCCTTATGTTAATATTTTGTGTACTAATTGCACTGCAGCACAAAGCCCTTGATGGAGTGGGCATTCCATCGTAGGCGGATCTTCCTGTTAACTTGCAGCGCATTGTGCCCACGTGCTCTGACACCAGCGCCTGAGCCCAGGAGCACACCGACTGCTGGATAATGCAGCACACCTGCAGGATGGAGCATATTTCATAAGCCTGAGTGCAAAGTCATGATTAATCATTTACTGTTTATTGGAAACACTCAGAATGATCGATTGGTTTCAGCCTCCAAGATGAAGCTATACATATTCACACCCACTGTATGTGCATACATATACATTATATATATAGAGATACATACACTGTAGTTTAGTTGGGGAAAAACAATGGAAAAGACTTATCTGGGAAATGATTGTGTGATAAGTCTCTACCTTTTCAGTTTGCATCATGATCACTAACAGATTCACTAATCGGCCACTTTGTTAGGTACATGCTTGTACCATCAAGCTTGATTGTTCAGCTGTTTCAAATAAAGACTGAATCACTAGGACTATTTATATATAAATATATATTTTTTTTTAATAATAAAGTTTTATAATAAATATAGTTTAAAAATAAAGTTTTCATACAAATATAGGTCGAGATCCGCAGGGCCTGAACCAATGGTCTTAGTTACCTTTGCTAAACACCATTATACTGCACAATGTGGAAAAATGAAAACTTATTTTTTTATGTAGGGACACTTAACAAGAAATTTTAATTATGTTAACGATAATTAATTACTACTTAAAAGTTTATTATTTCTTATGAAGACCCATCAGATCAATTTTCAATGTGTTCTGTGTTCAGAGATGATGCTTTAGTGCTTGTGATTGGAATTCCTGTTGCCTTCCTATCATCTCCAACCAGTCTCATCTGACCTCTGACATCACAACTAGATGTTTTTCTTCTTCAGGCCATTCTGGAAACCCTAAAGATGGTTATATGTCAAAATCCCAGTAAATACTCAGCCCATGAACCATAAATCACCTTTTTTCCTCATGCTCAGTTTAAACTTCAGCGAGTTGTCTTCACCATGTCCACACCACTGGATGCTGCCATGTGATTAGCACTTAGCTTCAACCTCTACATGACATTTACTTCCAGCACTAACAGGTGCATAAAAATGTTTGGATGCTGGATGAAGTGGCACTCACCAACAACCTGTTTAGATGGAAAGTGTCATGGAGGCATATCTATAAAATCCCTTTCTTAACAAACAGTCGCTAAATGAAGCACCACTGGCGTCTACAATTCAGGGGCTGCAGCTTTTTTCCCCACTGTGTTCTGTTAAACATCTATTTGCCTTCCTGACATCAACTCTTGACATCCAAAAACCATTCTCAGTCCGGCCCAATCACCTGTCACGGTGTAAGTGTGGGCCGCTTGCCCCTCAACCCTCATCGCAACTCATCATCGCACCGCAAGCTGTCAAATTAAAACTTTTAAACTGCGTGAATGCCTCCTCGGAACTTTCCCTTTTTCCCAGCAACATATTGCAGAGATAATTGAGGATATTAGCAGCCAGACTGTTACCAAGAGATGAAAGGCGAGGAGGAAGCGGTGACAGCTCCTCTCGCTTGTGGCGGTAACGAGGGACTGTCAAAAGTCTCTCCGTGTTTATCTCGGATCATCTAGGGGGATTTAAAACCCTTACCTTCACAATTCCATTCTTTATGGCGCGTCCTTTATCCACAGTGATTTACGGAGGCTCAAGCCCTGCGCCGCGTGATGAATGAGCACTCTTCACAAGGTGTCAGGGCCAGGCAGTGGTGGGCGGCAGTGACTCCCCCCCCTCCCTCTCTCCCTCCCTCCCCTCCCACTGCTTCATTTTTCTTTGGCTTTCGTTTTCTCTCCTCATCCTTCCCCCATTTCATTTTCAAATTGGACTGATTAGATTTTGACACATCATGTGGATTTACACAGGAAATTGGGATTTGGACAGGGCAGGAGGAATGGCTTTCTATCAGAGATGGTTTGGATACGGTGACGTTTGGACAGTCAAAAAATTTGGACTGGTTAGCTTTGAGATTAAAATGACACAAATCCTCAGCTGACTGTCATATCTTTTATATTAGAGTCACCTGAGCTCCTGATTTCATGCTACCTTCACATCATTAGGAGTATGCAGTATCAACAAATCCTAACTATGGTATAGCCTGCATTTGCAGTTTTTATAATGTAGAAGTCATAAATACTCCTATTTACTCACAATAAACATGAAATCATTTGTAGCCTAATCAAACAACAGAAGGTCTTTCAGTTCAGTGTACGTGTGATACTGATCCATCTAACAGCATGCCAAATGTTAAAAGCCACGGCCCCATAGTGACGATAACCTGTCCTGTCAGGCCTGTCCACTCATTCACTCAGCGATGTACAGGGTTCACTATGTCCAGGAATCTCCAGGGGGTGAGAGTTGCCAACTGATGATGTGTTTCAGATGCTACTTGAATGCAGCCTTACTTTATAATTATGCAGCGGATGTTCACCGTTATGTGCCACGTAAGCTCCTGAGGTGATGGACAGCACAAGTTTACTGTTTTAGGTTTCCATCAAATTTTGACATCTCTCTCCACGGCGTTGAAATAAAACTTTATTACACAAATCTGTGAGCTCATAACTCTCTTCTGTCCACTTCATCCACCTAAACAAGCTGGGACGGCAGCATCAACTTTGATACACAAAAATGATTTAATATTACCCCTGGAACAAGAACTCTAACATGGTTTTTAGTCACTTTGGCACCACTGTTGTAGCTTACAATCTTTTCAGAAGCCTAGCTATGTGGCTTCATTGTTAAATAAAGTTCTAATGTATAATTTACAATTTCTGCAGGATTTAAAAACAGCAGCTCAGGCAGAAAAACAAATTAACCACTATATGGTTAAGAAAAAATGAGGATTTTCATCACCTGGTATTCTCAGCAGGTAGGAAAATCCCAATAATGAGCTACAAACATCAATGCTAGCTAGCATTAGCAGGCATAGCCATGCACATTTGCTTTGACTGACTGGGTCCACAGCTTCTGAGCTTTGGGTGTTCATGTTGACAGGTATTGGAGCACAATATAGTAAATAATTACAGTTTAAATACACCTTTATACAAGCATAAATAACCATTAGCTAGCTTGATTAGTTATTAGCAACACAGCAGAAAACAGAGCCCGGCCTTTTTTTCCTTATTTGGATGATGAGATTGCATTCATCTCAGAAAATTATGCAAACCGTCTGGGTAAACAATTTCACATCCCATCCTCTCAAAACACTCAACAAAGTGGTAAACCAGGTACTATCATAAAATACATGTTCTGCTGTTTAACATCATGGGGAAGAAGATCGGCTCGACTAATTTGGAATCCCAATGTCAATGCTGTGTAGAAAAGCTAGACGAGACTATTTTCTGAGAAAACTTCTGTGTGCAGCGAGATTCTGGAGATCCTTTACCAGTGTGTGCTGGCGAGTATCCGTGGTCTGCTGAGGGAGCACCATCAGTGTCAGAGATGGCAGCAGGATTAATGAACTCATTCACAAGGCCTGAACAGTCATTGGCCGGGAACCTGAAGATGTTTGAGTGAGTGAGGAAGAGGAGGTCACCGAATAGACCACCACTGATCATGGAAATCATGGATAATCCATCACACCCCCACAAAGAGACAGAGGAGCTCATTCTCCAGCAGACTCAGTCAGCTCAACTGTCATATAGATCGTTTTAGGAAATCATTCCCTCACAATAACTCTGCTGAACCTCACAGCGCACACACCTGTACGTACTGTTCTTATTACCGCTGATTGCCGCTGCCATTTATTGCTCTACTTTCTTTAAAAATTGCTCTGCCATCTGTGCATACTGTTCTTTTTGCTCTGTCTGAATTTGCTGTTTAACACTGCCCAGCCATCTGTACAAAACATTTTTATCTCTCAGCCATCTGTAGACACCGTTTCTATTTTTTATTTTCTATTATTATTTTTTTAATAATAAAGCACTGAACACAGTGCTCTCCATCATGGGTAATCCATCACACCCTCCGTGAAAAGCAAAAGAAGCCACAGAGCTAGTTCTCATTTTATTTCTCATAACTGCAACATTTGTAGAAATAAAGTATTGATGTATTTCCGAGCTATTTATGAGTAGCAGCACAGTAAAAACTTCTTCATGTTAAGAATCTGTGACCATTTTGGCTTTTTTAACATCAGTTGGTGTTGGAGAGGCTATTTCAGAGGATAAACCATGGCTAAGTTGGTAGTTAGCTAGCTTAAAACAATGGCCATGTTTACGTCAGGTTTAATTCCACTTTAACTCCAAACAAAAACTTTAATCCAGTTATAATAGATTGAAAATGAGCATGAAAACACCTGATCCAATATGAAAATGACCGTTCCCCTTAAACTGAATTCTTAAGTATGTGGCTGATTTATTCTCATCTTTAATCAGAATTGAATAATTCCCTGATCATTTATAAGTTCATCAT
This sequence comes from Craterocephalus amniculus, assembly GCA_036024015.1. Classification (NCBI taxonomy): domain Eukaryota; kingdom Metazoa; phylum Chordata; class Actinopteri; order Atheriniformes; family Atherinidae; genus Craterocephalus; species Craterocephalus amniculus. Next base: position 20,915 of record JAVQJG010243205.1, on the reverse strand, counting down.
TCATTGAATCAATGCAAGTCCCTTTAACCATGCTCGTACTCTTGTCCTGACACCATGGCGACCATATTCCCCGCCGGTGGAAACTTATTCCGTTTACGTTACTTTTCATCTTATTGATTTGATCAGTCAAATTCACAACAACTGTCTTCGTTCCTGAGTAACGATGTAAACATCGGCTATGTTACTTCTGCCCTGCAGCGTGGTTAATACACATGTGCATAGACCACCAAACAGGTGTTCTCTCGGCTTTGTGTGGAAGCATATCAGGCTAAATCACTTACATGCTGGTATTTCTGAGCCTTTCTTCAGCTCTGCTATGTCATACCTTTATAGCAAGGTCACTTATTACATGCTTTTTTTCCAATTTCAATTATCAGATCAGGCAACTTTCTGCAATGAAATCTTTTCTGAAATCACGATTTCACCTCACTTTTTTACTTTATCCAGTCATTGATCTGCTCCCTTTTTAAATGTCTTTTTAATTGTTTTACTTTGTTTTGCTTTACGTTATCTGCTGTCATGTGAAGCATGTTGTATAACTAGACAACTTGTTTTGTAAACAGCAGTTTATTGATACTGATTAAAATAGGAACTACTATGGATCATTAAACAATCATCTGATTCCTTAATGGCGATGCTAATGGTCTGTGAGCTTTGGTTCCTTTAGTTTAGTGTACACATCGTAAAGTTTGGTTGTGGACCTCCATCCTCCTCTCTGGGTGAAAGGTTAGAGACTATTGAAATTTATGTGTATTATTATCAGACTTAGAATATGTAGTTGTATTTTAAGCCTTGTAATTTGTAGTTGTATTCAGAACTTGCAATAATTATGTGTATTTCCGGACTTGTAGGATGAATCTGTATTTACAGTATAGATCTGGTTGTTATTACACTTACTTATAAGGAGATACAAGCGATGACATATGTATAGAAATGAAAAAAACGTATGTTCCTCTTTTAGCTCCGTACAGCTGCAGCCTGGTTTTGCTGTATTGTATGAGTAAATAACATGGAGACTCGACGACCCAAGCAGACAAGTTTTCCACATTTGTTTTCTATAAAAAGCCGATGTGACAACTCCTCTGTGCACGAGGAGAAATTTATCACGTGTGTAAAACGCAGCGGTGCAAGTTTGGTCGGATGATCTGCAGTGTCTTGTAGTTTTACTTAACTGGAGCTGTGGCTCATTTCAGCGCCTCGCCTGTATTAATTTCATGGTCCACAGCTCCTGACAACCACCAGGCTGCTGGGAAATCATGTGATTCAGCAAAATCATGATTCAATTATGTTATTTACCATTGAGGGGTGCAGTAATTAACTTGATCTTGCCACCCTGGCAATTGATTTTCAACTGGGTCATCAGCATGCGAGTAACTATAATAACCTCCCGTCTCAATTTCAGCAAATCACAAGTAAGTTAGAAACAAACCCAAGGAAGAAAAGCAATTACCAACTGATACAAAAGTAAGCCCAACTTTGTTCAGATGACTTTTATGATCAAAACTTGGAAGTCAGGAACTCGCCAATGAAAGCAGAGCTTAAGTGAATAAATGATGTTTCTTGGTTTGCCTTTCACAGCATGAACAATGATTCCAGCAAACATTTAAACAAGGAGCTTCTTTGGAACTGAGTTGGAGTGAATTTGCATTTTCAGTTCATACATTTTAAGTTGATTTAGGGCAGCTGTCAGGCTGATTGTAGGAACTGTGTTACAGATTTGATAATGTGGGATTTGAAAGATCTTAAATCCTTTCCCGTTGAGGGAATAACATCTAGAAAAAAAAACAAAAAAAAAACCCCATAGTGACACAAAGTGAAGTGTCATTTTATTGACATTATTATGCTGACAACATGCTAAGATTTGTTTTAAGAACCTTCGGGAGTGTGTACGTGACTCTGCATAAACACATCTTAATTAGCATTCAAGGGCGAAAGTAGATTCTTGCTGACAAGTCATGGCTCAATCATTTTAAAAACAGCAGGCCCTTTGTGTTTGTGCTGCTGCGTGTTTGGCAGGTTAGTCCATTAAGCAGAGATCAGCTGTGTATAAACTGAGCGCACAACACAACACAAACAATAATACGCATTGCAGCGCGACAAGGAGACGACTTGCGTCAAGGTTACTTTAGTTCCACATTTTCTCATCAGTTCTACTTTCTTCCTCCTGAATTTGATTTTACCTTCAGTTCTGTCCTAGTTATTTAAATTAATGTCTATCTACAGTTTTATTTCAATTTAGAGACAAAATGTTGACGATAAAGCATGCCGGGATGCATGCTCCGGCACTTTTCCAAAGGTAGATAATTTCAGATAATGTAATGAACAGCCCTGACTCTCCTTCCTCTTGCAGCTCAGCCAACAGCAGCTTTACTGAAGCATGATGTTACAGTCTGATGGCTAAGTTCTGCTATAGCCTCCGCTTTGTTAACCTATGTGTTGGATATCTCACTCCTGAAGGTGTTTGCACGTTGGCACGGTTTTAGATTAGATTTTTTTTTGTCCTCTAACTTTTCCTCTAACGGTGAGAAGACACAAACAATCCACAATACTGCTCGCTCTTATTGATTTCGAGGAGAGAACAGAATAATAGAAATAGACGGCAGAACCATTGTGCAGTGTGTTGACATTGCAGGCTGCTAATGAATCGTAATGTAATTGCACAGCCTGTCTCAAGGGCAGCTGTTATGTATTTCTGTATATGTGCGGCATTTCCGTATATGTGCGTCATGCGGTCTGATCACTCTGAGGGGATGAAATTCACTAAGTTCTTGATTGAAGCTCTGCAGGATTGCAACTGAATCAACTTCATAAAAACATTAAAGATGAATTCCTTCTAGAGAAAAAAATACATTCTTTGGAAAAATATTTTCAGATCTCCAGGTTTTCTGAAGAAGTACAGGCTGAGGTATGTCACATGACCCACGGACCCGACTGAAAATCAGCGGCAACTGTTCTGATGGAGGGCCTCAACATTTTTCAGGCCCTCAGGAGCATGCTCCTTGCAACTTTGTCCAATCACCGCAACTTTTGTGCAACTTTGACCAATCTCAGCACTCCTCTGCGTTAACTGATGCACATATGTTATCAGCTCCTGTTTTTCTGATCGTTAACAAGCTGCCTGGCATATAGACACCACAATTCCTCGAGTCCCAGCTGAAGTGTCGCAGCATATAACTGCCTCTCTCTCACCAGCTTTTCGGTGAAATAAAGATCCCAGAGACTGAAAATATTTCCCTAAACTGCAAGGTATTTTGTGCCAGTATGAGTTTTGCGTTTTGCCATACAACTCCTCCAGACAAGGTCTGAACTGCAGGAATAAACGAGGAAAATCAGCATGATGAATCTAAATCACCCAGATCTGCTGGAAATACTAAATTTTCTTTATGCTGGCTGTTTGAACAATAGTTGCAGCTTCAAGCGAACTCTGCTGGACCCTGAAATACGCTGCCAGGGTGTTTATTTCTATGAGGAATGTCAACATTTGTTAATGAAGCTTTACATGTATTTGAAATATCCAGAGAAGAGCTTTAGAAAGTCCTTCAAGGATGCTGGAGAACTCTTCTTGAAGACTAGTTAAAGAAAGGTTCAGACTGACTAAAAGTGTACAAAAACAGGTATTTCCTTTTAATACTTATAAATACTTAAATATTTTCAAGACCAGAAATGGAGAGAATGCGCTCCTTTTCCTGGTAGAACAGCAAAACGAGGAGTAGCTGAAAACGTTTGCACTGTTCTCACCATTCTGTCAAATATCCACAAGTTTTCAACTCCAAATGTGGATCAGAGATGGGAGACATGTCCGTATCTGTGTGAATATAATCTACATGCACCAATTTAAACATTTTTTGCTATTGCAGAGAGAAAAGTTATGTGTTAACATACCTGCACATTGACTTTCTGTCTGCTCCGCTCCCACTCTGTCTTCTCCATGGACTCCCTCTCTGGTTTACTAACTGGGAATGTTTCCAAGCTGTCACTCTGAGACTGACCAACAGACGAGTCTTATATCCTTCAGCATGCGTCCCGACCGTGAGATTTGACTTAAACATAAAAAACGACTGCACTTTTGAATGCTTTTTGTTTTAAGGATATCTTGTCAACTACTTTCACTCACAATAAAAAAGTCTTTTTTAAATTTATTTCAAAGTTTTTTTTTACTGCACCTCATTGCATAATCAGCCAAGAAAGGCAACTTTTAAACCTTCAACTTCAGTTACTGATTTACAAAACTGTTTGGGTAAATCCATGGTTTTACCTGGCTTCAGATTGAGTCAGGGTGCACAGACTGTCCAATGTTATTAGGAGTCACTCGGCCCCGTGAGATCCAGCTTTGGACGCTGCATATTTTCTGATGAGGAAAATTTATTGATGTATTGATAGCAAGCAGCGTGACTCTGTTAGTTTCTATGCACAGCACTTTCCAGTAGTGCATCACTCCCTAGTTTGAGAAAAACATGCATGACAGTTTAGCTGACGTCCATAAACCTTGCTGTAACAACATTAAACATCTGCGTCCATTTTAACTCCGGTGAATGTAAATCAATTCCCTCCTAATGCAATTTTTAAAGAAAAAATTGGTGGGCCATACATGCGGCATCCATCGAGTGGTGTCATGCTCTGCCCACGTTTCATTGTAAATTAGCAAGCTTTTTGTTGGAAGTGTAAACACAATCCCTTGTGGGTGTTCTTTCATCTTGTGAAGAATTTATGGATAATAATCTTCGTTTTATCCCCTCGTAGAACACAGATCGTGTTCATGTTTTGCTTCAATCTCACACCTGAACAGACGGGTTTCTTTGTCCACAAGTCACAAAATAACTCAAACCAAGCTGTCCAGGCGGAGGAAAACAAGGAAAAACTGCAACTACAGCAGACCCTGAAAGGGTTTAGAGTTTTAGGAGGACCTCATTCAAAGCAGCAGTTTTCTGTGCTTACTTCTCCAAACTGAGGGTGTCTGTAGCATCTCTTGTAGGTAAATTTAGAAACCGTTTATCCCTTTAAGCCTGCGCTGTCATTGGTAGCAAAGTGCTTTAATTAATGGAAGTCGATTGAAGGTGCCGTGCACAAAAACAAAGTACAAACATATGGTGTTGGTATACTCTGAAGCTGGCTGCATAGCATGTTCTCGCGGATAAACAACATCATACACACACACTTCAAAGACGCATCATGTGGCTTCTGCAGGTTCCTTCTCTGCTCTTCTTTCCAACAGCTTAAGTGTGACGGCAAATGTTTGCTCTCACATCTAAAATCGTGGATCTGTGGCGTGGTCAGACGGCCGTCTGTGCAGATAACATCTTTCAAAACTTAATGTGCCGTCTATGAAATGACATCACTCAAATATTTTAATGTTTGAACTGTTTTTTTTTCCATTTAAATACACAGTATTGATTCCTGTAAGTGTTCATGTTAATATCCTTTTTTCTGCTGCAAATAAGAACCTCTGTGCAAAGAAAAGTTGGGCTTGAAGAGTACAAAACAGACAAACTTTGCTTGCACTGTGTTAGTTCCTGTTTTTAACCCTTAATTTCTGCTATTAAGCTTACATCACCATGTTTAGACAGAAGACTTTATTGCCTCTGATGAGAAAAATTATTTTCTCCAGAATTCACATGGTAAACGTCACCATAGCTGCTGATCTCAAGCAGAGCAAACTGACAGATGAAGTCATTAATATATAAATTAATCTCTGTAAGGTACAACAGTCATAGACTTACTGTACATCTATTTACCTGCTTTTCAACTGCTACTGGATCTACAGAGGGAAATTATTTTCTGATAAAGAAAAGTGTCTCAGTAGTGGAGCACAAACACTTAAATTCTCCCTTGTCTTCATATTTTTGTCAATGGCCACCTCATGTAGCTACAAATGGAACATTTGACTGAAAAATGCCTTTGAGGAAATGAATACACCCAGCACAGTGAGAGCAGTCTTCAATTTGAGGTAAACTCCAAAAGACCACAACAAATAAAAAAGTGATTAATTCTTTATACAGTGTGAAATACAATCCCAATGAGCAATGTTTGGATAATACAACTTTGATATAATAAAAGGAAGTAAGCATAAAGATCCTTCGTCCAACATGGCTGCCTATTACAACTGACTGAGAAGCAAAGCTGTAAGCTATGAGGTACATTTCTCTGTTATCGAACAAACTAAAGGCACCAAATCAACCTGAGACCTTACACAGGTTAGTTTCATAAAAGTCTGTCAGTTTAAACCAGTTTTGGCCTGAAATCAAACATTTTTACTGCCTCAGACAAATGTTTCTGTTTGTGCTGAAAACCGAAAAAAATGTTTGTGCTGTTTTCTCAGGGGTTCTACATCAGAATATACACTGCTCTCCCTTTTGTTTCCTTAGCAACAGCTAAAACAGCTAACATTGCTAACATTATGGTTAGCCATTCAGAGTGAGTCCTGTGCAGAAGCAGCTGGTTTCTTTGTGCTAGTCGGCATTCATGGAGGGAAGTTAGTTTCTGTAGGCAGTGGGCATCAAGTTGGGAACTGGTGGAGTCCAGCTCTTCATACTCTTCAGCTCCTAGATCCATTAGCCATGAAGTACTAGTGTTATGGGATGCGTCTCTCCTCTGTCTCAGCCCAGGTGGGTCTATTCTCACCCTGTTGTCCTGCCCTGTTTCAGCGGAGAACATCCTATTCACCCTCCTGCTTTCTGCTTCATCTCTTAGCTGTGCTTCTTTTTTTTTGGCACTTTCCCCCAGGTACAGTATGGAAACCTTGTATCTAGACATTTTCTCTTTATTGCACCTTTATACTGTTCTGACAGCTGGCTAACTTTCCTCCATGTTGGCTTGATTTTAGCCTCTAACCATCTTCTCATTGCTCCCTGTGTTGTTAATCATCTTGTAGGCATGCATCTGTAGGATAAGTGGTGTACATCATCTTTCCGGTTAATGTGATGGGCCCAGTACGTACAGTATTTAGAACTGCATTCTCCTAGCAGATCTTGAAGGTACGATAGATGGGATGGTTTCTACAGGCTAAAACTGGGACAGGTGCATGAATATCCAATTAGGTTTTGATTCAGGGAAGGAACTGTGCCACGAACCTTCATGCTGTTATTGCTATGTCTGTTTGGCTTAAAGCTGGCTGTGGAAAAGGAACAGAGTTTACCGAATCAAACCACACCAAACCTTCCTGTTCCAAGTCGGACCCTTGGTGAGAAGGGGGCTTTTGTTAAGGTTAGATAAAGGCTCCTCCTTGGTAAAGGAGCCATACAGGCTTAAAGTGTCCAGTTTTTCTCAGATTGTCCATCTAAGGTCAGCTGCCCTTGCATTCAGGCTATCAGGACTTTCTAATTGGCTTGTGGCCCCCTCTGAGACGATGAAGATGAAAATGTTTCCCCTATGACCTGTCATCCTGGTTCCTACACTATATAGGCCTATGATAACCAGTTTCTTTAAAGACTTCCAAGGGTCTTATAACTCATTAACTAATATTTCTTGCAGAAGTACTTTTCAACTTTCCCTGCTTGGGGCCGATGACTACTCAGTTTGGCTAAGTGGCAGCTAATTTCCTATGAGACCGGACCTAATGACCGCGCTGCAGGATGGCTTTACTTAATCCAAATTTAACAGCAATAAAAACAGGATCTATATTGGAGAGATTGCAGAAGGACAAATGCATTTCCTGTCATTAGGAAGCAATGATCCCATAATCCAGAATGATACCTTTTATGCTAAATTGGTGGAAAAGCTGCAATATCTTTGGTATTTTGACTCAATTGTCCTCCTTGGTCAGTGAAATTAACTCTTGTACAGTTTGGTTTAATGTTAGGAGGTTGATATCTGGATGTCAATGTTTCGTAGCAATCAGCAAACATTACAGGAACGTCCGCTCCATACTACAGTGAAAATCCCCACCCAGGCCACTGTAACCCCTAGTGATGTTATGTGGCGTGACATAATGTGATGTAATTTTACATGAAACCTGTCAAAAAGTCAAGTGCATCATGCTTGATTTTGTCATTTCCTGTTGACGCGGCTGTGTTCCTGTACATTGTCCGTCACTGTCCCCCTGTCCAGAGAGAGAGAGCGAGACGTATGAGCCACTCTGCCAATCCATCTTCCTGTTTTACTGTTTGTCTTGCCGGGTGTCATTGTCGCATGTTGGGGCATTAACTGTGAAGACATCACAGGATGAGGTCAGCGCTGACACACCGCTCCTCTATTAAATCAGTGGCCTCTTAAAGTGTGAGAACATGCCTCAATGCCACGTTGGGTCCGAACACGCTCGGATTTGAGGGTGACAGACGCTTCATCCTTCCTGCTGTAGATTTGGGGAGGAGAGGGGGGGGGGTTTGTGGGTGGACGTTGTTGTGTTGGTGTTGCAGAGGCTTCACCTCCACACCTGCTTCACAGCAAAAGCTGACAGGATCCATATGCCACTCTGCTCCCGTCAGGAAGGGGCGAAAAATGTAAATAAGCAATCCAACTTCTCTGTCATCCCCTTTTAGAGCTGAAATTCCTGCTTGTAGAGTATTTTACAGCTAAACCAGCCAGCAGATGGTTAAAGTGACAACAGTCTGTTATCTGGCAGATAAAGCGCTCTCCAAAACAGTAAACACACTCAGTAGGGTATTATGGTTTAAACTGGGATAATGACGCAAAGAATTAGTGTTATATTAAAAGATATGCAAAGAGTCCATTTAAGAAAATAAAGTGAATGAGCAACGAGAATCACAAAGCCATCTGCCCTTGAGTGGTGAGGTTGGTGCTAAGTTTCTGTCTAAATAAGTCTTGCTTAAATGCATGGGGGCTCCTCTCTGTACAATAATCATGGCTTTAGAGCTACAGAGTGTTGCAGTGCATTAAGATAAAAGCGCTAAAACAGTGTTTGTGCTGCATCCCAAATGGAGGCTGCTAAGTGAAGTAGCATGCTGTTATCGGAGTCGAGGGATGATGCTAGCATGAGAGCTTCTCTGAGTGGGAGCACTTCACACTGCAGGGGTTTGCACTGCTGCACCATCAATGTGTCATATATCTTTTACCTCTTATTATTCTTTCTTTCCTCCCTCTCGTTCTCTTTGCTAAATGTATGCTAAGTTAATTTATCACATTTGCTCATTTAGCTCATATTTGGGACCCCCAGCCACATTACTATTCATGACAAGAGTTTTACATTTTAGACTGATTTGAGGTTTTTTTTCACACAAATGACTTTTAAGAGTGTGAATCAAAGACTTTTTGAGCACAGATGACACAAAGGAAAAGGGGAAACTTGTGATTTAGAGATTCATAGCCAGAATGTGTCGATGCGCTCAGATACTGGAGCATAAAAGGCGCATCGGAGAACTTAAAGAGGTTGGAGCAGAAACTACTGTTCCCATAATTCAGAAAGTCACACATCCAGCTGGAGAGAATGCTGAGAGAGACTATCAGCTTTACACTTTAATTCATCTTCCATACACTCCTTTTCATACCGAGAAGCTTAAAATGGATTAAGCTCATGGGCTCCCAGATGAAAAATAACATAAAGGTGTATTTCGCCACATGGCCATCAATCTGTGTCATGTTAAATGACAGAGCTAATCACCTTGAGAGCTTGTTTGCTGGCAACACTCAAAGATAAACACCGAGATGGAGGCGGATGCCAGGATAAAGGAGTCCGGTTCACTCTCCTGTTGCATCTGAACATGACCTGTGATTTAACACTGAACCGTGCAGAGAAAAGCAGGCACAGGTCCGTGGGAGTGTTCAAACTCCAAGCGGACCCTCCAACCACTCGGATGATTCTCAGAAATTCTTATAAAACTGTGTGGGGGAAGGAAAATAAATTTGTTGTGATGTTTACGAGTCGGCGCGGTTGAGGGGCATTGGAGCATTGCATAATGTCGTCCTGCAGCAGGAGATGGGAAGGGGACCTTGGCCCTTCCTCTTTCCCACAAATGCATGCATGCACTGAGCCTGATAATGAGAATCCATCTCAACCAAATCTTTCAATTCAAGGACTTGCTTAGATTGACTGTAATGCCTAAGTAATCAGCCCGTTCTGACCCACCTTGTCCTCGGCCGGGATTTATAGCAACCAATTACTGATCTCTATTACCCAGTGTGCCAAGGGGATGGAAATGAGGTGAGTGGACCTGCGGCCGGCGCTGTCTGTTGGACTGGGCGACCAGGTGAAAGGACGCCGGCCTCCGCTCGTCCCTGCTTTCCGCCCATGTTTCATATTGCTTTACAAGGCCAGAGGCGGGTGGGGGGGGCTTTTAATGTTCCCACAGGCGTCAGAACTTTTTCATAGCTTAGATTACAGTCCTGTATTTTATTTGTTGCTCCAACTACATGCCAACAAATTCAGTTTTTTAACATGACATCTCTGTAAACTTGGAATTATTTCTTTTCCCACCCACCAGGTGAAACAACACATTTCCATAAGTTTGCAAAAATATTCCAATTCAGCGACCTTACAAGGAAAATTAAGTCAAACGTATTCTTTTATTTAATAAGCCAGCAGGTTTTTTTTCTCTTGAACCTGGCCTCCAGCTGTTTACCTCCTAGTACAGCTCTGTATTTTACCATTTGATAAATTACCAAAATGAACCAATCTCCCATACCTCCCCAATAACAACACTGAGCATCTTAACACTGCTACAAATCAGCGTAGGAGGTATAATAGGAACCTTACTGAATATATTCAAGGCTAAAAAGGTTACATCTTCCTTACTGATCTGATAAACAGCCCAAAATACCTTGAAGCCACTACAAAAAACCAAGGAGGGGAAACCCTTTTACTGTTTTGCTAGTATCATGTATTCTCCTTCAAAACAAGTGTGTTGGTTCTTAGCTGTGAAAGAATAAACCAACATGGGACTGTATGCTTGTCATTGATTACACCTCTGCAGAAAAACAGGAAACATCCACAACCAGTTGCTTTCAGTCCAGAACTAAAGATCTGCTGCGGCTGCACTTTTCTTTTTATTCAGAAAAAGCAGAACAGTTGATCCGTCTTGTTTCGGTCTTTTAGATGCGTCTGTACTCGTTTATTGTGCTCAAAGAAAAATAGCTGCCTCCCTGACAATGTGTGATAAATGAACACCGACACTCACAATAAGGGAGAGTCACAAAAAGAGGCCGTGACTTTGACAGGAGCTTCGGTTTGTTACATCTCATAAGTTTCAGATTGGATTACAGGTTTTATTAAACAGTGCAGTGGCGCAGCCAGCGGTGGGAATTAACCAAGTAAAATTCTTTATTACTTGAGTAAATGTCTTTCTTTACTTCATGTGGCAGCGAGAGCTTAAAAACAGGTCGGGGCTGATTGTATTGAAGTACGACCTGTCATTGTCATCAGCAACTATCAGTGGATGATTTCAGGTTTCTGAGGATTATTCCCCCTGAAGATGACAGCATCGATTATAAGGGCTGAAAATCTGGCAAGCATCAGCTTTCTATTCTTCTTTTTTCTTTATAAAAGCCATCTTTATCTCCATAACTGGGAAGTTTAGCTAACTTACAACTGTCACACCAAATTCCTGGGGCATATCCACATCCTGAGAGTTGACTGCATGACTGCGTGCCTCATTTTAAAAACACTCAGGAAGACAAGCTGCAAAAATACTGAAGCTGTGCTTGGAGAAAAGGTGAGGATTCTCCCATAATCGACTGCAAAGAGTGCTACATAGCTGAAAAGTAAATGTTACTACAGGTGGAGGGGTGTGTTGTAACTAATAAGGGTGCTTTAAATATACTTTGTAATGCTTCCTCTGCAATGTAAATCATCTTGAAATGTGTCATACAATAAACTTAATGTTGCTTTGAGACTTTGGAACTGTAATGGTTTACTCTAATCATTCAGCAAAATCCACTGCAGGAATTTTTTACTGAAGTTGTACAGAAACAATATTCAAGTTTAAGATTGAAGTTCCCTGCAGAATTTTCTACCTTCTACAAACACTGACCTTCCATTGTCTTCCTTGCAGACAGTTTTTTTTCCTCAAACATGCCTCCTGTGCAGGATATAACATGCACCAGGTATTGTAACTTCAATTCCGAACTGCAAGAACAGAGAGCATGAATTTTGCAAAAAATACAGACAGGAGAGATCAAAACATACCTCCTGTATTCACAACTACCTACAACGTCCAGAACTACAGCTGAACACCCCCCATACAACAGCAGAAGTCCTCTCGAAACCTCATGAACAAACATATTTTATTCTGTCTCAAAATTCCATTTAAATAGTTTTTAGAAGGAAATATTCTGCTTTTTTTGCATCATCACAGTTAGTTGACAGTTTTCATTTAAGTATATTTCACTCGAAGACAGGCCTTTTGAAATAGTACACAATCAACTTGACATTTCATTCCAATAGATGATCCAAAAAATAGTAGATAAGGGATCAACGTGATCATCTGACAGTGCGTCGTACTTATCTGGAGTAGTTTTTGTGTGAAACTGCATTAAAACAATTTAACTCAATTTAATAAGTGAATTTTTTTTAAAAGTACTTTTCTGACACTTATATTTAAGAAAAAATATGACAAGAAATGAAAACTGAGATGCTATGGAATATTTGGCTATTCATCTCTTAATGCCGAGACACTGTTTTGATTTGTGGCATCAAAGCTTTTACCACTTCCTGTAAATATAAATAAACCAGATTGGATTGTTTGACAGGGGGTGCGTGTCGATTTTTTAAAAATATTTGAGCATCGTCTTTCATTCACGGATGGCGTTTCTGTCCAATTACCAAGAGTCTGAATTAATTAGAAAAACATTTCAGGGAGGCTTGTGTAACAGATTCATCAGCAAGTTTAAAGGAAAGAGAAGCTAGTAGAGATTATTCTCAGGTGCTGTTTAAAAAAAGGTGAAAAACATTCATCATCTGTAAATGTGCTTTTGATACAAAGTGCCTTCAGACTTTTTCACCTGCAGTCATCATGAATCTATCATTCTTTTTTAACGGCAACAACTGTCAAGGCAAAATTAAATGAAAACAAGTTTTTCCTTCTAAGTTCATTTGTCAGTTCTGTTGATTAGAGTTCAGATGAATTCAAATACAAAAACGAACAAGTTCCTGTTGAATATGAGGCATTTAAAAGGCTGCAAGATGTGACCTAGACCTGAACTCAGTGGCATTTAACATCCTCCACACTGAATTTAGTGCAGACTTTCACCCACAGGCATCTTTCATACCAGATTTATTGTCTTCTCTGGCGTTTTTAGAACTTTTCTCCTTTTTCTCTCCGTGTTGGAGACGGTGAAAAATACCACAATATGAACAGTGAATTCTTACTGCAGGAAAATAAAAAGCTTTGCAAAGATTTTTTAAACAAAAGATGTTTTTACAAAGTACATACTGGAATGGAAGATGTGTAAAATTTACTATTAAATTGACAGTTTGAAAATCTGATGTTCAAAGAATACTGCTTTCTGTGAACATATCCATACAGTACATCATTTACTTCTTCATGAGGCCTATTTTTTCTGTCTGCTGTCTAAAATGACAACCCTAAAATAAATGGAGTATATTATCGTCACAATTACCAGGGCTGTATCTACAATCTTGGCCTCTATGGTAAGCTGAGACATGTGAGTTGACTACAGAAGTGTCAGAATCAAGATACACTGTGTTGGAGGAAAGTCACTTTTAAAAATATGTAAATGGTTATCTCCTCCTAAAAGTAAAATCACATTACTTTGTGAGAAAAGCAAAGGATAGCAGCACAGTGCATCTAGGAATGAGGAAAGTGATATTGGATCAAGAACTGTGAAAAAGTAGGAGCTGAATAAGTTAACTTTCCGTGTGTTTTAAATATTTTAGGAAGCCATTGATTTTGATCATGGACACGTCTATCAATGGCCAGAGTCAACACGAGGCAGGGATAACCCTGCGGTATGCTTGAAGTGGAGAAATTAGTAGAGATTCTAAAGTGGACGATGCTGCTCTGAGTTCCTTTTACATTTTCGAAAAATTACTTGCAGTTTGGACTGTGCTTGGTTTGGATGCCAATGCCTCGGTAGAGTCTTTTAACTGAGTATTTCCCTGTCATTTTGCTATGCTATGTGTTGGGATTGCTCCTTCCTAGTGTGTGCAGAAATCCCCTGTACTGCAGGTATTTTATGCTGTGACTGATGAAGAGCCACCTGTACAGAATGTCCTGCAGAAAAGAAGCAATACGAATGACAAGGAACAGCTGTTGTCCTCATTGAATGGTTGTTGCTTAAAAGAAACAAAACAACATCCAAAACATTGCAGTTCTCGAATATTTAATAGAGTGAAAAAATGACTTAGAAGAACGTCAAAAAGCTTCATGGATTCTTCCCATTACATGTTGGAAACAAAAAGCCCTTTTCAGACACAAGGAGGACATTAATGGCATCATCATCCTGCTAAAGCAACAACATTCAGTCATTCAGACGTGCATCTCATTTGCTGTTAATGCTCTTCATGCACACCCACGACATTGATGAACAGAGTCCTTAAAGAGTCGGATTTTACTTAAAACAACGTGCCGAGCTCATATATCCGTCATATTTGCATTACCAGAGTGACGTGGATATGTATCAGTGTTTCTATAGAAAACTTAATAGTAAAGGTTGGACAGGCCGTTGCCAGGCTGCTGCTGTAAACTGCTACAGCAAAGCAGCAGGGGGGCTCATCCTAAGCTGATGTGTTTAGATCAGTGGAAAAAACAGCCGATAAAACATGGCAGACATTTACCATCCTCTCCCTTCTATCATCAGAAAGCAACTCTACTTGTCTCCACTGCCACAAACAGTTAAGTCCACTTGTCACATGCATTCATCACAGCAACTATTAATACACACCTTAGGCATCCAAAACTGTCAGAAACCAATTTCAGCCTTTGTAATTATGCCCAATTCCTTCTCATTTAAGCAGAAGGTCAAACAGACACTGTTTGAATCTAAATGCAGGCAGGCTGATTGGATTAAACATTAATGGCACAGAACAGACAGAGGAAACATATTGACACAACAGGAGAGCTGCAGTTTCCCTGCCAGATAGTGTGGAGGTGTTATAATCACTTGCAAGACTGAACTAATAAGAAAACGTTCATAATAGCCTCCATAAACTCAACACTGATTCGGGGCGGCTTTTTGTCGACGATGCAGTCCAACACGGGTTCTTGGGTGAGGTTAATGTTGTGCTCCGAGTACTCCCACCTCACAGATAACAGCTTCAGGGAGAGTGGGAGCTGGTGAGAAATATAAGTATGTGAGAAGAAGTGACACCTGTGTTGTCCTGACATGGCTGCCACTGTCACACCCGGAGCGCCTCACGTACAACTTCTCTGAAAGCGAAGCAGAATGCAAAGGCGGAACATTTTCAGACATCAGATCAAATCTGCAATGTTTCAACAGCATGAGCAAGCTTGACTCTTCTGTTTGGGTCAATTTGGGTTCTTCTGTTTACTCGTTAAGCAGCTATCGGGGTATGGGTGGGAAAAAAAGTCAATTCACCAAAATATTGTGAAATTTTGCTTTCAAAATTAAAAGATTTTGGGAGGGATTTTTTTTTTAAACTTGTCTGGCTGCTGTGTTGTGTTTTCCAAATTTAGTTAAAATATTTCGCTACTGAATACATTTTAAAAATGTGATGTCCTTTTAAGGGGTAATACAGTACAGTTCCTCATATAGTCTGTAGTTATTGTCATCATTTTTTTCCACATCTAAGGACAACATTCATTCATTCATCCACTCATTCATTCAAAAATCCCAATTTAAATTGAATTTAAAGCCAAAAAATAGTAAAAAAAAAAATCAAAATCAGGAGGAAAGCATATGATCCCAGCCTTAAACCTGAGTAACAACACTAAAATAACTTCCTGCAGAATCACATAAACAATCCGGACTCTGAAAATATGTACTACACAAAACTCTTCCGTCACCCATCTATCTCCCCCCCGGGTGGGGTAGTTTGGTCCTCTACCAGAGTCCTGGAACCTTGAGGGTCCTGGTCAGTATCTTAGATGTTCCTAGCATCGACCTCCCTGAGATGGTTCTCCATGTATCTAGAAGCCACTTCTCCAGGGGGGGTGAAGGCCCACAGTGCTCCGGGTAGTACCTACCCATGGGTAGTTACCTTCCCCATCCAGGCTTTCTCCAACTCTTCTTTGAATCCTTGGTATTTCTCCAGTTTCTCCCGTTCCGCTTTTACAGACATTACCATTCATCACAACAGCTTCCCTCTTCTGCTTATCCAATCACAATGGCTGCTTGGTTGGCCACCATCACTTTGCTTATGGTGTTGTACTCTCTCCCTGCCAGTATCTTACACTCTCCAAATATTTGCTTTGAGTGGAGAAGTGGAAGAATAGAATTGGTCTGGCCTCAGAAAATGATCCATACAGGCAGTTTTTCAGTTGCCTAAAGGGTTTTACCTCAAGCACTCGATTTATAAGGTGGCCTTCACACACCTGTTAAAATCTGCAGACCTTCAGCGTTAACTGATTCAATTAAGTCTAGCCAAAACCTGTTTTTATTGTTCTCTGGCAAATAAAAACACCTGTCAATATTTAGATTTATTGGCTTCTTCAATGAGGAGAATGGGTGCTTTTAAGGTCAGGTGTATGATTGATTATGAGGAGAACTATGAGTCATGGACAGGTGTTGAGATAAAAAGGGCCGTTACCACAGCAACCCATGAAGACTGGTTGATGATACTCCGACGCAAAAATCGGATCTGGTCGCTTAATAAAAATGGTCAAATTTGTCAAGAATTTGTATAAAAGAAGTCCTGAAAGATCTGTTATCAGATCTAAACTTAATAGATTGGAGATTTCTTCATTGAATTTGAAGTTGCTGTAAACACAGTAAATAATGTGCTACAAATGACTTTAGAGTTATAATAATACAAAACCAAATTAATTTTCAAAGATATTATTCTTACTGTAGCACCCTGGAACATTGCTGGTGCTAAAGCAAATTGGCTAAGTTAGGCATAAATTATGCAGTGTTGGCCTTCCTAGCTGATTATAAACTAGAAAGTGCTGTGAAAATGTTCTTTCTTGTTGGAAAATGTCTTACATTTGTTATTTTGGGTTGTTCAAATTGTAAAACTGATCTGGGTAACTTCCGGGATTTTTGTAGGAAGAAGAGTGGTCCAAAGATTTGATAAGAAGATTTTTAAAAAGTGCAAACTTTCTGTTGGGATAAAAAAAAAAATGTTACTTCAGTTGGTTAGGGTCCTTTTCTGTTACCTTGTGCTTCAAATCATTCATTCTTTCAGATCATTTAAAGAGCATTTGCAAGAAAACTTGTGATTATTTCCTAATTTACTTGTGGAAATTACAGTTGCCAAGTCAGAACACGTGTGTATTTTCCAGGATATCATCTGCTTGACCGTGAAGAAGCTCTGTTAGTTTGAGATATTGTAGTTGTAATGGAACTAATTGGCACATTAGCATTGTCTTGTTTTCTTGTCCAAAAACCTCTAAAATGGACACAAATATTGACCTGATTAGAGGGGAATATGAGACGGACCACTACTAAAAAAGAAGATGTGATTTTATTAACACTTAATTCTATTTAAATCCATTTCCTTTGACTAGAGATGCCTCATAATGACCACATCTAGATACCATCAGATATAAACTGCTTCAGGAGGCTGTAAATTTTTAATTTTGGTAACAAGAATCTGTAAACATTTGTTCTCCTTCAGCTGGACCACGAAGGGAAAATGGTTAATGCTGTCACTTGCAGCCCATTAGATGTTGGTATAGTTTGTAGTGTGACAGAGGGCAAACACACCTGCCCCTTTAACAAGCCTCCCTGACAAGCATCTGTGTTTATGCAGTGTGAGAAATGTTATAAATAATTGGGGAGTTGACGCAGTGAATACCTCCAGCATTAATCAAGCCTCTGAAATCTACTATATTAGCTCCGCATGAATCATTGTTAATTCCCACGAATCCATTACTGTTCCATGTGCAACTAAAAATAGAGTCCTGATAAATCAATGGGGACACTCGAGAGTGAAGACGGAGGGGGGAGTTGGTGCTGCTCGCTTCTGAAGCTTCTCTTCTCAGTCCAGCATAATGCCCTTGGCTCTCATCAATAATTATTCTCCATAATTCACTCATGGATTTCTGTGTTACGACGGATGGGGAGAAAACAACAGACCTTGAACAGAATGTTTCAGCCCGATCTGTCCTAAATAAATCCTGGAGTTTAAGCTTCATCAAGACCACTGATGGTGCACAAAGGCTTTTTTCCCCTCTCTTCTAAACAAGCACTATCCTTGACTTGAATATTTTTATAATGACTGCAACCTATTTCCTGTGAATGCCAACAATGGCAGGAGCTTTTTGCCAATTTTCCACCATCCATGTTGAGAGGAAGTCTAATCCATCTGAAAATGGCGTGGCGATCTTCAGTACTGATTGCATTCGTCACAGCCCAGCGACTGTGCTGCCTCGTGTGGAGACAGCGGCCCCTGGGCCTGCCCCTCGTCTCTCTGCACCGAAAGCCTTCGCAGCCGATGGGTGTCGCGTGGCCTCACTCATGCGTCGGGTGCAAGGCCAGACAGGTTCATCCGCACACAATCACAACGGACGGCCGCATCCCATTCCAATTGCATTTCCGCTCACGGGGGAAAAAGTTCCGTGGTGCATATTACTGTGGCTGAGACAAATTTAGCTGAAATGGAAGGGGAGATGGAAAAGGCTCACCTCTTACACTAATCTGGGCAAACGACACAGTGTCGGCTTCCTGCAACAACACCCCGAGGAAAAAAAGAAACGTTTTCAGAAGACAGAGCCGCCCTGTCTGTCTCTGACAGAAGACAGTGAATTAATTAAGATAATAAATTGCACATGTCATATTTGTCATCTTTTCAATCTTTACTTAATGAGCTGGAACACGTGCCGGGGTGTGTTTGTTAGTCTCTGCTAAGGATGATGCACCTTAAGAAGGAAAACTCCCAGCACTAAAAAACTGTGTGATACCCGATGCTGACTGATATTTAATATTTGTCATGTATACATTCATGCTTCCCAGTCCTGTGTGGATACACACTGATGGCCATGAATGCAAATCAGGCTGAGAGGAAGCGACGGGAGGGAGAGAACGAGCAAGAGACTCAGAAGTCTGCATATCGGATAGGAAAGCGCCCTGATTAAAATTTTGTCATGCCACAATTTACAAATTAAAATGAATTAGATCTTCCATGGCCTGACCTCCATTAAAACACTTCTTTGTTGACGAGCCATGATAGCATCTGCTATTGATTGGAGGAGAATCAGTATGGCCAATCCCATCTCTTCACGAGGAGGTCATCTAAAGCAATTTAGGCATATTGAAAGATTGATCAGGGCTACGGAGCTGCCACTTGGGCCCACGCAAAGCATAGAAGTCTGAGGTGTGACGCAGCCACTCCCTGCTGCTCTGTGGGGGAAGACTCTCAAATCTAAATGCTAATGGTTTCTTTAAGAGCCTGGCTGCCCTTTAACCACTACAGTCAGATGTGAGGGATGGCTCTCAGTGTTTCGACAGCCTCGTCTTGTTTTGACCCCCTCCCTCCAGCACCACCGACAGCACAGAGCCATTCTTTGGACTCAACAATGAATGGGAGAAAAATAAGTGCGCACCAGCGAGGTAATACATTGGGTTCCGTTTGATGCATTACAGGATGAGCCGGCGGCCGCCTCACGCCAAATTCTACCTCGACTATAGCGAACCGTGACAGGAATATTATTCCTACCTAGGGCTTTAACACAAAAAAAGAAAAAGAAATCATGTTTTCTTTAGCTTCAAAAAAGAAAACCAAAGAAAGATTTTAAATAATATTTTTAGCAGCTAAATGTTGGCTTATTGATTGTAGGAAACGGATGCACCTTTGTCCTAATGTGTCCAGAACTTTAGAATTGAAATGCTGGTGACACAAACAAAAGCATTGCTATGCATGCTACGTTTAGACGCTTAAACAAGGCATGTAATTACTCTGCGTGCACACAAATCGAAGGTGCAGAACAGTTATCAGAGTCATGAAAACATTAACTAATGTTCATTTGGCCTGACAAACACAGGGCCTGCAAAACTCTGAGGGGGGGGGCAGCTTTATCTGCACACGGCTGTATGTAGGGACTGGTAGACGTGTTGCTGAAGCAGAGAAACGGATCTGGCCATTCAGGATAATTCCAGTAACATCTTAAATGACTTTTCTTTGAAACTTCTTAAATATTGCTTAAAAGTTCGTACACTGTCATGAGTTGGTTTTTTAAATGTGTCATTGTAGTACATATCAAAAGTGTAAAAGAAAACAAACGTGCACAGAGCAAGTTGTCAGTTGTTAGGTACTCACCACAACATAGGAACTGCCTCCAGAGTGCACGAAATGTCAAAGCTCATTAAACATACCCCGGGTCATTCTGAAACAATAATTCATCTGCAAAGTCTTCAGCGACGATCCCCTCCAAGAAACCCCTCATCCATATCCGCACCCATACATATAGACTCTGCCTCTGAACAATCATCGGTTGCTTTCATCCTCTTCCGACGAGAACAGCAGCAGCTGAAACAGTTATTCCAAAACATGAAATGTTTTCTATCGCCATCTTCACTCACTGCTTCTTAAATGAGCTGATGGAAGATGCATATAACTGAGGTGAAAGAAATGTTCACGTTTACCTTGCTACCTATCCAAGATGAACCTTTACAGCTAATATCAGCCTGTGTGTATTTAAGAATCCCAACACACGGCCAAATTACCTCGGAAAAATGAGTTCTGAGGACAACTGGAACGCACCATCGCTCACTGCTTATTGAATGAGCTGATGGATGATGTACATAACTGCACTGAAAGAAATGCCCATATTTACCTAGCAACCTATCTAAGATGAACGTTTACTGCTAACATCAGCCTGTGTGTATTAAATAATCTCAACACACTGATGTAAAACGTTTGTGTCTGTTTATGTGCTCTCCGACCTGGC